>JAGFBZ010002382.1:277500-312734 GCA_018398805.1 Hirundichthys speculiger | reverse complement strand
TCCTAGCTGAGGATGTTTCCTTGAGGGATCTGAGGATGTTTCCTAGCTGAGATGCTTCCTGAGAATGTTTTCCTAGTTGAGGATGTTTCCTAGTTGAGGTTTCCTAGCTGAGGATGTTTCCTAGCTGAGGATGTTTTTCCTAGTTGAGGATGTTTCCTAGTTTCCTTGAGGATAGTTGAGGATGTTTCCTAGCTGAGGATGTTTCCCTAGGAGGTTTCCTATTTGAGATGTTTCCTAGCTGAGGGATTTTTCCTGAGGTTGAGGATGTTTCCCCTGATGTTTCCTAGTTGAGGTTTCCTATGTTTCCTAGTTGAGGATGTTTCCTAGCTGAGGATGTTTCCTAGCTGAGGAGGATGTTTCCTAGTTGAGGATGTTTCCTAGATTTTCTAGCTGAGGAGGCTTCCTAGCTGAGCTGAGATGTTTCCTAGCTGAGGAGGTTTCCTGAGGAGTTGAGGATGTTTCCTAGTTGAGGATGTTTCCTAGTTTCCTTGAGGATGTTTCCTAGCTGAGGATGAGGAGGTTTCCCTAGCTGAGGAGCTGAGATGTTTCCTAGCTGAGGAGGTTTCCTAGCTGAGGATGTTTTCCTAGCTTGAGGTTTCCTGAGGTTAGTTTCTAGCTGAGGAGTTTCCTAGCTGAGGTTTTTCCTAGTGAGGATGTTTCCTAGTTGAGGATGTTTCCTAGCTGAGGATGTTTCCTAGTTGAGGATGTTTCCTAGCTAGGAGGCTTCCTGAGGAGCTGGAGGCTTCCTAGCTGAGGAGGTTTCCTCCTGAGGAGGCTTCCTAGCTGAGGAGGTTTTAGCTGAGGAGGTTCCTACTGAGGAGGTTTCCTAGTTGAGGAGTTTCCTAGTTGAGGATGTTTCCTAGCTGAGGAGGTGTTTCCTATTGAGGATGTTTCCTAGTTGAGGAGGCTTCCTAGGATGAGGCTTCCTAGCTGAGGACGTTTCCTAGCTGAGGAGGTTTCCTAGCTGAGGAAGTTTTCTTAGTTGAGGAGGTTTCCTAGCTGAGCATGTTTCCTAGTTGAGGAGGTTTCCTAGCTGAGGAAGTTTTCTTAGTTGAGGAGGTTTCCTAGCTGAGCATGTTTCCTAGCTGAGGAGGTTTCCTAGTTGAGGATGTTTCCTAGTTGAGGATGTTTCCTAGCTGAGGATGTTTCCTAGTTGAGGAGGTTTCCTAGTTGAGGATGTTTCCTAGTTGAGGATGTTTCCTAGTTGAGAGGTTTCCTAGCGAGGATGTTTCCGTTTCCTAGCTGAGGATGTGTTTCCTAGCTGAGGATGTTTCCTTTGAGGAGGAGGGCTTCCTTAGTTGAGGAGGTTTCCTAGCTGAGGCATGTTTCCTAGTTGAGGATGTTTCCTAGCTGAGGAGTTTTTCCTTAGTTGAGTTGAGGATGTTTTCCTAGTTTCCTAGCTGAGCATGTTTCCTGAGGAGCTGAGGAGGTTTCCTAGTTGAGGATGTTTCCTAGTTGAGGATGTTTCCTAGCTGAGGATGTTTCCTAGTTGAGGATGTTTCCTAGTTGAGGATGTTTCCTAGCTGAGGATGTTTCCTAGTTGAGGATGCTTCCTCCTCCTGCGGTGACGTCTTCTGCCTCAGCAGCAGGTGGAGCAGCGGTTCTGCTGGGCTTCTCTCCGTCTGGGCCAGTATTGGTTCTGGTTTGGACCCGGGCCTCGGCAGCTGGTTTTAATCTCGCAGCGTCTCGGAGGAAACGGACTCGCCGTGTGCCGAGCGGGGCGGGTCACATGATCCACGGCGAACAAAGACGCTGGGTCTCCTAGCGTTTCCAGCCTGCAGCGGCTTCTGCAAAACTAAACCACTTTGTTTCAGCGTCACGCGGCGTCGTGCTCTGATTATTTCAGCTGTGGGAGGAACGGAGCGATCTTTTAATTATTTAAGGAGTTAATGAGCTCTCTACACAACACCGCTGTGGTGAATTATTTACTGTCCTGCAGACGAGAAAAGGCTCGATCTGAGAGGAAACAAGCCGACAGCAGCGTTGATATCAGTTTAAGATTCCAGAAAGGAGAAATGAAACTGTTGCTGCTCCTCCGGTAAAACTGAATAATGTTTCCAGACTCAGGTCCTCTGATCTGAGAACAGTTTAACGTCCTCCTGCAGAGACGTTAAACTGTTCTCAGGTCCTGCCTCTGATCTGGTCCTCTGATCTGAGACCAGTTTAACGTCCTCCTGCAGAGACGTTAAACTGTTCTCAGGTCCTGCCTCTGATCTGAGACCAGTTTAACATCCTCCTACAGAGATGTTAAACTGTTCTCAGGTCCTGCCTCTGATCTGAGACCAGTTTAACATCCTCCTACAGAGATGTTAAACTGTTCTCAGGTCCTGCCTCTGATCTGAGAACAGTTTAACATCCTCCTACAGAGATGTTAAACTGTTCTCAGGTCCTGCCTCTGATCTGAGACCAGTTTAACATCCTCCTACAGAGATGTTAAACTGTTCTCAGGTCCTGCCTCTGATCTGAGAACAGTTTGACGTCCACCTGCAGAGACGTTAAACTGTTCTCAGGTCCTGCCTCTGATCTGGTCCTCTGATCTGAGGACAGTTTGACGTCCACCTGCAGAGACGTTAAACTGTTCTCAGGTCCTGCCTCTGATCTGAGAACAGTTTGACGTCCACCTGCAGAGACGTTAAACTGTTCTCAGGTCCTGCCTCTGATCTGAGGACAGTTTGACGTCTCTGCAGGAGGACGATGACTGAAGCTCCTGTCAGCTTCCTCTTTTCTGCTCGTCTCCTTTCACTCATTGCACAACTACAACACAAACCGCCTTGTTTTTCAGTTTCACACTTTAAACCAAGAAAACCTTTCTCTCTTGAGCTCTTTTGGTATTTTAGGGAAGTCGTGGCCTGAGAGTGAAGTATGAAGCTGATGCAGATGAAACTGTGATGTTCATGTTTAAGATCTGACAGCTGCTGTCGCTGCGTTCAGGAACAGCCGACGGCCAAACGGCTTCAGCGGGTTTGAAACATCCTCGTGAGGCTGTGAAGATGATGTTTGATAACTATCAGGCCGATAACAGGAAATTATGACATCATCCCGATAAGTCCGATATCACGACGAATAGCCCCGATAACATTTATATTTCTGTCAACACAGCAGTGTCTCGCTCCCTCTGAGCCTTGAATGACCAGCAGTGAATGTTATGTTCAAGGGACGTCGGCATAATCAGAAAAACGATTACTCAATCAGGAAAATCAAGAATACCCCTCATGCTAGAAAACAACTCGTTAACTCGGTCATAATTTTAGTAGTTGCTGACTTTAATTGATATTCGCAGTATTTTCCCACATGTTACACATAAAAAAGAAAAAAAAATAGAAAAGGCTGAAAGAACGACTAGCAAACGAGGGAACGTTGGAATTTACGTTCCACCTTGAATGCAGCCTGCAGCACAGCGCTGATCACAACAAACATGGCGGCGTGGAACTTCGTTAAAGTTTCAGAAGAAGATAGTTTGGTGGTTATTTGTGACGAATCCTCCGAGTGAATTCTACGAGGAGGGAAGCACAAGCTTTAATACGTAAAACCTGATCAGCCACCTACAACATAACAATCACTTCCATGGAGTTCTGAAATCACGCTAACGTGAGCTAACGGAAGCTAATGCTAACGTGCGCAAGCCAGCAGCAGTCTCTCCTCCCCTCATCTCTCTCATCTAAAGCTTCCATTTGATAAAAAAACAAAAAAAAATCACTGAACCTCATTTACTTTTGTTCCTAGTATTGATGTAATGATCTTAGGTATATGTGTGTGTTATCAGTTATCGGTATCGGTTTTATAAAACAGTTATGATGCATCTCTACTACAAACATAAATGAAAAGGCTCTAAACTAACTATAAAATGATCTGCGTCTGTGAAACCTTCAGTCAGAGACGAGCGTTGGTGAAACGTGAATCTGCAGACGCAGCAGCAGAAACATCTGCTCGCCTGTCGTCTCCAGTGTGTTCCCGCCTCAGCTTCCGTTTCTAGAAGCTTCCACTTCCCTCCGTCGGCCCTCCAGCTGGCGGCTCTCATCTGAGCAAACGAATGGAAAACTGTTGATCTGACAGATTTTTTTAACCCACCCCCGCCTGCAGAAAGTGAGAAGCAGCTGCAGCTGCAGGGTCAGCAGGAGTCTCCAGACTCTTCCTTGGTTTTATTTTTCAGGAACTGGTGTTTTCTGCAGAACAGCAGCCGCTGCTGCTGGAGGTAGAAGTGAAAGTGTTAGAGTTAGGGCTAACGCTAACACTGTTGGGTTAGGGTTAGCCCTACAGCCCTAACCAAACAGTGTTAGAGTTAGGGCTAACGCTAACACTGTTGGGTTAGGGTTAGCCCTACAAGCCCTAACCCAACAGTGTCAGAGTTAGGGCTAACGCTAACACTGTTGGGTTAGGGTTAGCCCTACAGCCCTAACCCAACAGTGTTAGCGTTAGGGCTAACGCTAACACTGTTGATATCAGAGCCATAATCATTGGAGGACTGAAAAACGAGTCGTGTTTCAGTTAAACTCCTGTTACGGTCACTAACTGGTCCGGTTAGGGTCACTAACTGGTCCGGTTAGGGTTAGGGTTAGGGTTAGGGGAACATCTAGGTTTGATCGAGTCTCTGAGGGCGTGACAGGTGATTTACGCTGATAACAACAACCTTCTTCTCTGTCTTTCAGGAGCCTGTTTTCTAGGAAACCCAAAGAGCCCAAGGCAGCATCCCATAATGCATCAGGGTGGCGCCTGTTTGGCAAAGCGGCAGCCAGAGAGGAGGATGAAAGCAGAGACCCGTCCTCCTCCGCCACCCAGCAGGTCTGGACCGGACGACCTTGTGACTGACGTGTTAACGGTAGACGCTGCGGTATCTTCTGGGCCGAGCCGAGAACGTTATCATCGGCGTTAGCGTTAGCTAAACCAGATATTCTGGAGCAGAGGGACAGACGGGCGTCTGCCGGGTCAGGGAGGACGCCATAACATCCAGATCAGCATCAGCGGGTCACCGTGACCCGGTCACTCCTGCACAAGTTAAACCTGACGACTTAACCTACTTTCTCCTGTGATACAAACATTAAAGAACAGCGAGACGTCTCTAAAGAGGAAATAAATGTTCCTGGCTTCTCCAAACCACAGAACATGTTATTAACTGCCCAGACAAACCTAGATTTAATGTAGATTTAATGTAGATTCATTTCCTGAATATGTCTCGTTGACAAACCAGAGACCAGTCACAGACCTGTCAGAGACTAGTCAGAGTCAGAGACCTGTCAGAGACAGAGACTTGTCAGAGACCTGTCAGAGTCAGGGACCTGTCAGAGACCTGTCAGAGTCAGAGACCTGTCAGAGACCAGTCAGTCAGAGACCTGTCACAGACCTGTCAGAGACTAGTCAGAGCCTAGTCACAGACCTGTCAGAGACTAGTCAGAGCCTAGTCACAGACCTGTCAGAGACTAGTCACAGACCTGTCAGAGACTAGTCACAGACCGGTCAGAGACCTGTCAGAGACCTGTCAGAGTCAGAGACCTGTCAGAGACCTGTCAGAGACCAGTCAGTCAGAGACCAGTCACAGACCTGTCAGAGACTAGTCAGAGCCTAGTCACAGACCTGTCAGAGACTAGTCAGAGCCTAGTCACAGACCTGTCAGAGACCTGTCAGAGACCTGTCAGAGTCACAGACCTGTCAGAGACCTGTCAGAGTCAGAGACCTGTCAGAGTCAGAGACCTGTCAGAGTCAGAGACCTGTCAGAGACCAGTCAGTCAGAGACCTGTCACAGACCTGTCAGAGACTAGTCAGAGCCTAGTCACAGACCTGTCAGAGACTAGTCAGAGCCTAGTCACAGACCTGTCAGAGACTAGTCACAGACCTGTCAGAGACTAGTCACAGACCGGTCAGAGACCTGTCCAGAGACCTGTCAGAGTCAGAGACCTGTCAGAGACCTGTCAGAGACCAGTCAGTCAGAGACCAGTCACAGACCTGTCAGAGACTAGTCAGAGCCTAGTCACAGACCTGTCAGAGACTAGTCAGAGCCTAGTCACCTGTCAGACCTGTCAGAGACCTGTCAGAGACCTGTCAGAGACCTGTCAGAGAGACCTGTCAGAGACCTGTCAGAGAGACCTGTCAGTCAGACCTGTCCCAGACCTGTCAGAGACCTGTCAGAGACCTGTTAGAGACCTGTCAGAGTCCAGTCAGAGACCTGTCAGAGACCAGTCAGTCAGAGACCAGTCACAGACCTGTCAGAGACCAGTCACAGACCTGTCAGAGACCTGTCAGAGAGACCTGTCAGAGACCTGTCAGACCTGTCAGAGACCTGTCAGAGACCTGTCAGAGACCTGTCAGAGACCTGTCATTCAGAGACCAGTCACAGACCTGTCAGAGCCTAGTCACAGACCTGTCAGAGACCAGTCAGAGCCTAGTCACAGACCTGTCAGAGACCAGTCAGAGACCTGTCAGGGACCTTTCAGAGACCTGTCAGAGACCTGTCAGAGTCACAGACCTGTCAGAGACCAGTCACAGACCTGTCAGAGACCTGTCAGAGACCAGTCACAGAGTCAGAGTCACAGTCAGAGACCAGTCAGAGACCAGTCACAGACCTGTCAGAGACCAGTCAGAGACCAGTCAGTCAGACCTGTCAGACCTGTCAGAGACCTGTCAGAGACCTGTCAGAGTCAACAGACCTGTCAGAGACCTGTCAGAGACCTGTCAGAGACCTGTCAGAGACCTGTCAGAGACCTGTCAGAGTCACCTGTCAGAGACCTGTCAGAGTCACAGACCTGTCAGAGACCTGTCAGAGACCTGTCAGAGTCAGAGTCACAGACCTGTCAGAGACCTGTCAGAGACCTGTCAGAGACCTGTCAGTCAGTCAGTCAGACCTGTCAGAGACCTGTCTCAGAGACCTGTCAGAGACCAGTCAGAGACCTGTCAGGGACCTTTCAGAGACCTGTCAGAGACCTGTCAGAGACCAGTCAGAGACCAGTGAGACCTTTCAGAGACCTGTCAGAGACCTGTCAGACCTGTCGTCAGACCTCAGACCAGTCAGAGATCAGTCAGACCTGTCAGAGACCGTCAGAGACCTGTCAGAGAGACCTGTCAGAGTCACAGACCTGTCAGAGACCAGAGTCAGAGACCTAGTCACAGACCTGTCAGAGACCAGTCAGAGACCTGTCAGGGACCTTGTCAGAGACCTGTCAGAGACCTGTCAGAGACCTGTAAGAGTCCAGACCTGTCAGAGACCTGTCAGAGACCTGTCAGAGACCTGTCAGAGACCCAGAGACCTGTCCAGAGACCTGTCAGAGACCTGTCAGAGACCTGTCAGAGACCTGTCAGAGACCTGTCAGAGACCTGTCAGAGTCAGACCGTCACAGACCTGTCAGAGACTGTCCAGACCTGTCCAGAGACCTGTCAGAGACCTGTCAGACCTGTCAGACCTGTCACCTGTCAGAGACCTGTCAGAGACCTGTCAGAGACCTGTCAGAGAGACCTGTCAGAGACCTGTCAGAGACCTGTCAGAGACCTGTCAGAGACCAGTCAGAGACCTGTCAGAGACCAGTCAGTCAGAGACCAGTCACAGACCTGTCAGAGACTAGTCAGAGCCTAGTCACAGACCTGTCAGAGACCTGTCAGATACCTGTCAGACCTGTCAGAGACCTGTCAGAGACCTGTCAGAGACCTGTCAGAGTCAAGACCTGTCAGAGACCTGTCAGACCTGTCAGAGACCCTCATCAGGACCTGTCAGAGACCTGTCAGAGACCTGTCAGAGACCTGTCAGAGTCAGACCTGTCAGAGACCTGTCAGAGACCTGTCAGAGACCTGTCAGAGACCTGTCAGAGACCTGTCAGTCAGTCACAGACCTGTCCAGAGACCTGTCAGAGACCTGTCAGAGACCTGTCAGAGACGAGTCACAGAGACCTGTCAGAGACCTGTCAGAGACCTGTCAGAGTCAAGACCTGTCAGAGACCTGTCAGAGACCTGTTCAGAGACAGACCCAGACCAGAGAGACCTGTCAGAGACCAGTCAGTCAGAGACCAGTCACAGACCTGTCAGAGACTAGTCAGAGCCAGAGTCACAGACCTGTCAGAGACCTGTCAGACCTGTCAGAGTCACAGACCTGTCAGAGACCTGTCAGAGACCTGTCAGAGTCACAGACCTGTCAGAGACTGTCAGAGACCTGTCAGACTGTCAGAGACCTGTCAGAGACCTGTCAGAGACCTGTCAGAGACCTGTCAGAGACCTGTCATTCAGAGACCAGTCACAGACCTGTCAGAGACTAGTCAGAGCCTAGTCACAGACCTGTCAGAGACCAGTCAGAGCCTAGTCACAGACCTGTCAGAGACCAGTCAGAGACCTGTCAGGGACCTTTCAGAGACCTGTCAGAGACCTGTCAGAGACCTGTCAGAGTCACAGACCTGTCAGAGACCAGTCACAGACCTGTCAGAGACCTGTCAGAGACCAGTCACAGACCTGTCAGAGACCAGTCACAGACCTGTCAGAGACCAGTCAGAGACCAGTCACAGACCTGTCAGAGACTAGTCAGAGACCTAGTCACAGACCGTCAGAGACCTGTCAGAACCTGTCAGTCAGAGACCTGTCAGAGACCGTCACAGACCTGTCAGAGACCTGTCAGAGACCTGTCAGAGACCTGTCAAGAGACCTGTCAGAGACCTGTCCAGAGACCTGTCAGAGACCTGTCAGAGTCACAGACCTGTCAGAGACCTGTCAGAGACCTGTCAGAGACCTGTCAGAGTCACAGACCTGTCAGAGACCTGTCAGAGACCTGTCAGAGTCACAGACCTGTCAGAGACCTGTCAGAGACCTGTCAGAGTCAGTCAGACCAGTCACCTGTCAGACCTGTCAGAGACCTGTCAGAGACCTGTCAGAGACCTCAGAGACCTGTCAGTCAGACCTGTCAGAGACCAGTCAGAGACCTGTCAGAGACCTGTCAGAGACCTGTCAGAGACCTGTCAGAGACCTCAGTCAGAGACCTGTCAGACCTGTCAGAGACTGTCAGTCACAGACCTGTCAGACCTGTCAGAGACCTGTCAGTCAGAGCCTAGACCTTCAGACCTGTCAGAGACCTGTCAGAGACCTGTCAGAGACCTGTCAGAGACCTGTCAGAGACCTGTCAGAGACCTGTCAGAGACCTGTCAGAGTCACAGACCTGTCACAGACCTGTCAGAGACCTGTCAGAGACCTGTCAGAGACCTGTCAGAGTCACAGACCTGTCAGAGACCTGTCAGAGACCTGTCAGAGACCTGTCAGAGTCACAGACCTGTCAGAGACCTGTCAGAGACCTGTCAGAGTCACAGACCTGTCAGAGACCTGTCAGAGACCTGTCAGAGACCTGTCATTCAGAGACCAGTCACAGACCTGTCAGAGACCAGTCAGAGACCTGTCAGGGACCTTTCAGAGACCTGTCAGAGACCTGTCAGAGACCTGTCATTCAGAGACCAGTCACAGACCTGTCAGAGACCAGTCAGAGACCTGTCAGGGACCTTTCAGAGACCTGTCAGAGACCTGTCAGAGACCAGTCAGAGACCTGTCAGGGACCTTTCAGAGACCTGTCAGAGTCACAGACCTGTCAGAGCCTAGTCACAGACCTGTCAGAGACCTGTCAGAGACCTGTCAGAGCCTAGTCACAGACCTGTCAGAGACTAGTCAGAGACCTGTCAGAGACCTGTCAGAGTCAGAGACCTGTCAGAGACCCGTCAGAGTCAGAGACCTGTCAGAGTCAGAGACCTGTCAGAGACCAGTCAGAGACCTGTCAGAGACCAGTCAGAGACCAGTCAGAGTCAGAGACCTGTCAGAGTCAGAGACCTGTCAGAGACCAGTCAGAGACCTGTCAGAGACCAGTCAGAGACCAGTCAGAGACCTGTCAGAGACCAGTCAGAGACCTGTCAGAGACCAGTCAGAGACCAGTCAGAGTCACAGACCTGTCAGAGACCTGTCAGAGACCAGTCAGAGTCACAGACCTGTCACAGACCTGTCAGAGACCAGTCACAGACCTGTCAGAGACCTGTCAGAGACCTGTCAGTCACAGACCAGTCAGAGACCTGTCAGAGACCAGTCACAGACCTGTCAGAGACCAGTCACAGACCTGTCAGAGACCAGTCAGAGACCAGTCACAGACCTGTCAGAGACCAGTCAGTCAGAGACCAGTCACAGACCTGTCAGAGACCTGTCAGAGACCTGTCAGAGACCTGTCAGAGTCACAGACCTGTCAGAGACCTGTCAGAGACCTGTCAGAGACCTGTCAGAGACCTGTCAGAGACCCACAGACCTGTCAGAGACCTGTCAGAGACCTGTCAGAGTCACAGACCTGTCAGAGACCTGTCAGAGACCTGTTAGAGACCTGTCAGAGACCAGTCAGAGACCTGTCAGAGACCAGTCACAGACCTGTCAGAGACTAGTCAGAGCCTAGTCACAGACCTGTCAGAGACCTGTCAGATCAGAGACCTGTCAGAGTCAGACCTGTCAGACCTGTCCGAGACCTGTCAGAGTCACAGACCTGTCAGAGACCCAGTCAGACCTGTCCTTTCAGAGACCAGTCACAGACCTGTCAGAGACCTGTCAGAGACCAGTCACAGACCTGTCAGACCAGTCAGAGCCTAGTCACAGACCTGTCAGAGACCAGTCAGAGACCTGTCAGGGACCTTTCAGAGACCTGTCAGAGACCTGTCAGAGTCACAGACCTGTCAGAGACCAGTCACAGACCTGTCAGAGACCTGTCAGAGACCAGTCACAGACCTGTCAGAGACCAGTCACAGACCTGTCAGAGACCAGTCAGAGACCAGTCACAGACCTGTCAGAGACCAGTCAGTCAGAGACCAGTCACAGACCTGTCAGAGACTAGTCAGAGCCTAGTCACAGACCTGTCAGAGACCTGTCAGAGACCTGTCAGAGTCACAGACCTGTCAGAGACCTGTCAGAGACCTGTCAGAGTCAGAGTCACAGACCTGTCAGAGACCTGTCAGAGACCTGTCAGAGACCTGTCAGAGACCTGTCAGAGTCACAGACCTGTCAGAGACCTGTCAGAGACCTGTCAGAGACCTGTCAGAGACCTGTCAGAGTCACAGACCTGTCAGAGACTGAGACCTGTCAGAGACCTGTCAGACCTGTCAGAGGACCAGAGTCACAGACCTGTCAGAGACCTGTCAGAGACCTGTCAGAGACCTGTCATTCAGAGACCAGTCACAGACCTGTCAGAGACCAGTCAGAGACCTGTCAGGGACCTTTCAGAGACCTGTCAGAGACCTGTCAGAGACCAGTCAGAGACCTGTCAGGGACCTTTCAGAGACCTGTCAGAGACCTGTCAGAGACCTGTCAGAGTCACAGACCTGTCAGAGACCAGTCACAGACCTGTCAGAGACTAGTCAGAGCCTAGTCACAGACCTGTCAGAGACCTGTCAGAGACCTGTCAGAGTCACAGACCTGTCAGAGACCTGTCAGAGACCTGTCAGAGTCAGAGACCAGTCAGAGACCAGTCAGAGACCTGTCAGAGACCAGTCAGAGACCAGTCAGAGACCTGTCAGAGACCAGTCAGAGACCTGTCAGAGACCAGTCAGAGACCAGTCAGAGACCAGTCAGAGACCAGTCAGAGACCAGTCAGAGACCAGTCAGAGACCAGTCAGAGTCACAGACCTGTCAGAGACCAGTCAGAGACCAGTCAGAGTCACAGACCTGTCAGAGACCAGTCAGAGACCAGTCAGAGTCACAGACCTGTCACAGATCTGTCAGAGACCAGTCACAGACCTGTCAGAGTCAGAGACCTGTCAGAGACCTGTCAGAGACCAGTCACAGACCTGTCAGAGACTAGTCAGAGCCTAGTCACAGACCTGTCAGAGACTAGTCACAGACCTGTCAGAGACTAGTCACAGACCGGTCAGAGACCTGTCAGAGACCTGTCAGAGTCAGAGACCTGTCAGAGACCTGTCAGAGACCAGTCAGTCAGAGACCAGTCACAGACCTGTCAGAGACTAGTCAGAGCCTAGTCACAGACCTGTCAGAGACTAGTCAGAGCCTAGTCACAGACCTGTCAGAGACCTGTCAGAGACCTGTCAGAGTCACAGACCTGTCAGAGACCTGTCAGAGACCTGTCAGAGTCACAGACCTGTCAGAGACCTGTCAGAGACCTGTTAGAGACCTGTCAGAGACCAGTCAGAGACCTGTCAGAGACCAGTCAGTCAGAGACCAGTCACAGACCTGTCAGAGACTAGTCAGAGCCTAGTCACAGACCTGTCAGAGACCTGTCAGAGACCTGTCAGAGTCACAGACCTGTCAGAGACCTGTCAGAGACCTGTCAGAGACCTGTCAGAGACCTGTCATTCAGAGACCAGTCACAGACCTGTCAGAGACTAGTCAGAGCCTAGTCACAGACCTGTCAGAGACCAGTCAGAGCCTAGTCACAGACCTGTCAGAGACCAGTCAGAGACCTGTCAGGGACCTTTCAGAGACCTGTCAGAGACCTGTCAGAGTCACAGACCTGTCAGAGACCAGTCACAGACCTGTCAGAGACCTGTCAGAGACCAGTCACAGACCTGTCAGAGACCAGTCACAGACCTGTCAGAGACCAGTCAGAGACCAGTCACAGACCTGTCAGAGACCAGTCAGTCAGAGACCAGTCAGACCAGTCAGAGAGTCAGACCTGTCAGAGACCTGTCAGAGACAGTCAGAGTAGACCGTCAGAGTCAGACCTGTCAGAGACCTGTCAGAGACCTGTCAGAGACCAGTCAGAGACCTGTCAGAGACCTGTCAGAGACCTGTCAGAGACCTGTCAGAGTCACAGACCTGTCAGAGACCTGTCAGAGACCTGTCAGAGTCACAGACCTGTCAGAGACCTGTCAGAGACCTGTCAGAGACCAGTCAGAGACCTGTCAGGGACCTTTCAGAGACCTGTCAGAGACCTGTCAGAGACCAGTCAGAGACCTGTCAGGGACCTTTCAGAGACCTGTCAGAGACCTGTCAGAGACCTGTCAGAGTCACAGACCTGTCAGAGACCAGTCAGAGCCTAGTCACAGACCTGTCAGAGACCAGTCAGAGACCTGTCAGAGACCTGTCAGAGTCACAGACCTGTCAGAGACCAGTCAGAGCCTAGTCACAGACCTGTCAGAGACCAGTCAGAGACCTGTCAGGGACCTTTCAGAGACCTGTCAGAGACCTGTCAGAGACCTGTCAGAGTCACAGACCTGTCAGAGACCAGTCACAGACCTGTCAGAGACCTGTCAGAGACCAGTCAGACCTGTCAGAGACCAGTCACAGACCTGTCAGAGACCTGTCAGAGACCTGTCAGAGACCTGTCAGAGACCTGTCAGAGTCACAGACCTGTCAGAGACCTGTCAGAGACCTGTCAGAGACCTGTCAGAGTCACAGACCTGTCAGAGACCTGTCAGAGACCTGTCAGAGTCACAGACCTGTCAGAGACCTGTCAGAGACCTGTTAGAGACCTGTCAGAGACCAGTCAGAGACCTGTCAGAGACCAGTCAGTCAGAGACCAGTCACAGACCTGTCAGAGACTAGTCAGAGAGCCAGTCACAGACCTGTCAGAGACAGAGACCTGTCAGTCAGACCTGTCAGAGACCTGTCAGAGAGTCAGACCTGTCAGAGACCTGTCAGAGACCTGTCAGAGACCTGTCAGAGACCTGTCAGAGACCTGTCAGAGTCACAGACCTGTCAGAGACCTGTCAGAGACCTGTCAGAGACCTGTCAGAGACCTGTCAGAGTCACAGACCTGTCAGAGACCTGTCAGAGACCTGTCAGAGACCTGTCAGAGAGTCAGTCAGACCTGTCAGAGACCTGTCAGAGACCTGTCAGACAGAGTCAGAGACCTGTCAGAGACCTGTCAGAGACCTGTCAGAGACCTGTCAGAGACCTGTCATTCAGAGACCAGTCACAGACCTGTCAGAGACCAGTCAGAGACCTGTCAGGGACCTTTCAGAGACCTGTCAGAGACCTGTCAGAGACCAGTCAGAGACCTGTCAGGGACCTTTCAGAGACCTGTCAGAGACCTGTCAGAGACCTGTCAGAGTCACAGACCTGTCAGAGACCAGTCACAGACCTGTCAGAGACTAGTCAGAGCCTAGTCACAGACCTGTCAGAGACCTGTCAGAGACCTGTCAGAGTCACAGACCTGTCAGAGACCTGTCAGAGACCTGTCAGAGTCAGAGACCAGTCAGAGACCAGTCAGAGACCTGTCAGAGACCAGTCAGAGACCAGTCAGAGACCTGTCAGAGACCAGTCAGAGACCTGTCAGAGACCAGTCAGAGACCTGTCAGAGACCAGTCAGAGACCAGTCAGAGACCAGTCAGAGACCAGTCAGAGACCAGTCAGAGTCACAGACCTGTCAGAGACCAGTCAGAGACCAGTCAGAGTCACAGACCTGTCAGAGACCAGTCAGAGACCAGTCAGAGTCACAGACCTGTCACAGACCTGTCAGAGACCAGTCACAGACCTGTCAGAGTCACAGACCTGTCAGAGACCTGTCAGAGTCAGAGACCTGTCAGTCAGAGACCTGTCAGAGTCAGAGACCTGTCAGAGACCAGTCAGAGACCTGTCAGAGACCTGTCAGAGACCAGTCAGAGACCTGTCAGAGACCAGTCAGAGACCTGTCAGAGTCAGAGACCTGTCAGAGACCAGTCAGAGACCTGTCAGAGTCAGAGACCAGTCAGAGACCAGTCAGAGACCTGTCAGAGACCTGTCAGAGACCAGTCAGAGACCTGTCAGAGTCACAGACCTGTCAGAGACCTGTCAGAGACCAGTCAGAGACCTGTCAGAGTCACAGACCTGTCAGAGACCAGTCAGAGACCAGTCAGAGACCAGTCAGAGACCAGTCAGAGACCTGTCAGAGTCAGAGACCTGTCAGAGACCAGTCAGAGACCTGTCAGAGTCAGAGACCTGTCAGAGTCACAGACCAGTCAGAGATCTGTCAGAGACCTGTCAGAGTCAGAGACCTGTCAGAGACCTGTCACCTCAGATCTGATGACTGTTTCCTGGCCTGATGCTCCACATGCTGATGTGATTAGTCTGCATCTGTTTACACGGAGCAGAGAGGCTATAAAACCTGTTTACTGAGGGTGTATGTGGTCGCTAAGCAACGTGTAGGCACCGCCTGCTGCTGAGGATGGAGGTGATTACGGACCTGAATGACATGAAGCTCCTCCCCCTCTGACCTGGAACCCAGACCACCAAGACCTGAGGAGACGGGGGCTGCTCTAGACCTCCCTCCCAGACCCAGTACAGCACGGGTCCTGGTTCCAGTGGACCTCTCTCTCTCTGTCTCTCTCTCTCTCTCTCTCTCTCTGTCTCTCTCTCTGTCTCTCCCTCTCTCCTCTCTCTGTCTCCCCTCCCTCTCTGTCCCCCCCCCCCCCCCCCCCCCCCCCCCCCCCCCCAGACGGTGGTGTCTGGGTTGAGGAACTTCCTGCAGCTGCTCTGATCACATGATTTCAGCCAGAAGTCAGTTGATTCAGCAGGAACGGAGCCACATGTGGTTATGCTGCAGCTGGTTGACACGTCAGACGAGACTGGAGGAGGAGGAGGAGGAGGAGGAGAGGAGGAGGGAGAAAAGAGGAGGAGGAGGAGGAGGAGAGGAGGAGGAGGAGGAGGGAGAAAAGAGGAGGAGGAGGAGGAGGAGGAGTGCCTTGACTTGAGATGTTTACTTCCAGCAGAGCTCGTGCTGCAACGAGATCCCGTCAGACGTAATATTCTATCAGATTTGTAGCTGCGGCACATCTGGGTTCAGTCGGAGGGAACCAACATCTGTCTGGAGACCTGATTAGCGCCCAGCATGAATGTCGGAGCTCTACGGGTCCACACGGGTCCATTAAGTAGTTCAGAGGCCATATTTTCTCTTTAGTTAGTTGTTATTTGTCAGTAGCAGAACTAGCGGTCATTGTTTCAGAGGTGTTTAGAGGCGTCTGATGAAGGTAAATCATCCATCAGGACGTAGAAACATGAAACCAGACCAGAGGAGCTGCTGCAGCTGAGAACGTCCACTTCTCCTTTTTATTTATCTCGTTTATACGTTTATATCTGCAGTTGTTCAGGCGCGTCGCAGCTTCCTGTCAGTAAATATAAACTCATCTGAATCGCTCAGACGGCCGTGAAGACTTTCAGGCTCCAACTGGAGATTTTTTCTGTGCTCAGAAACTTTCTCATGTTCTGGTTGAAGGAGCAGAAATCCAGAGTTCATCTCCACGTCTACAACAGTTACACACTTTTATCTGCAGCGGTTTACTGGGAGTCACTGGACCAGTCACTGGACCAGTCACTGGACCAGTCACTGGACCAGTCACATGATGGCGTCACACATGTGACTGTGGAACTGCACCCCTCAGTTTTCCCGCCAGGCTGAACTCTGTCGCCCCCTGCTGGTCGAGGGGAGGAGTTGGGCCGATAAAAGACGAGTTGTCTGGTCGACCCGCAGCTGTCCTGCCCCTCAATCAGCCCTTTGATCACTGGACCCCCCCGACTGGACCCCCCCGACTGGACCCCCCCGACTGGACCCCCCCGACTGGACCCCCCCGAAACATTTATTCATCAGACGGCCTCAACTGACCTCACCAACACGTCCACAACACATTTAATCCACAGGACGACGTAGATAAGATCTTTAAACTGAATGTGACGGCAGGAACGGGCTTCAGAAAGTTCTTCCAACAACAGTCCAAATGCATCCAGGAACCAGAGACCGTGGGTCAGGAACCGTGGGTCAGGAACCGCGGGTCAGGAACCGTGGGTCAGGAACCGTGGGTCAGGAAGGAACCGCGGGTCAGGAACCGTGGGTCAGGAGACCGTGGGTCAGGAACCGCGGGTCAGGAACCGCGGGTCAGGAACCGTGGGTCAGGAACCGTGGGTCAGGAACCGTGGGTCAGGAACCGCGGGTCAGGAACCGTGGGTCAGGAGACCGTGGGTCAGGAACCGCGGGTCAGGAACCGCGGGTCAGGAACCGTGGGTCAGGAACCGTGGGTCAGGAACCGCGGGTCAGGAACCGTGGGTCAGGAACCGCGGGTCAGGAACCGCGGGTCAGGAGACCGTGGGTCAGGAAACGCGGGTCAGGACCGTGGGTCAGGAACCGTGGGTCAGGAACGTGGGTCAGGAAACCGCGGGTCAGGAACCGCGGGTCAGGAACCGCGGGTCAGGAACAGCGGGTCAGGGGACCGTGGGTCAGGAGACCGTGGGTCAGGAACCGTGGGTCAGGAACCGTGGGTCAGGAACCGCGGGTCAGGAACCGTGGGTCAGGAACAGCGGGTCAGGGGACCGTGGGTCAGGAGACCGTGGGTCAGGAACCGTGGGTCAGGAACCGTGGGTCAGGAACCGTGGGTCAGGAGACCGTGGGTCAGGAGACCGTGGGTCAGGAACCGTGGGTCAGGAACAGCGGGTCAGGAACCGTGGGTCAGGAACCGTGGGTCAGGAACCGCGGGTCAGGAGACCGCGGGTCAGGAACCGTGGGTCAGGAACCGTGGGTCAGGAGACTGTGGGTCAGGAACCGTGGGTCAGGGACCGTGGGTCAGGAACCGTTGGTCAGGAGACCGTGGGTCAGGAACCGTGGGTCAGGAACCGTGGGTCAGGAACCGTGGGTCAGGAACCGGGGTCAGGAACCGTGGGTCAGGAAGGTCAGGAACCGGGGTCAGGAACCGCGGGTCAGGAACCGAGGGTCAGGACCGGGGTCAGGAACCGCGGGTCAGGAACGGGTCAAACCGGGTCAGGAAACCGTGGGTCGGCCGGGTCATGGGTCAGGAACCGTGGTCAGGAACCGTGGGTCAGGAACCGTGGGGTCAGGGACCGGGGTCAGCAACATGGGTCGAACCGTGGGTCAGGAACCGTGGGCCAGGGGTCAGGAAACGTGGGTCAGGAACCACGGGAATATAGGTCAAGGGTCAGGAACCACGGGTCAGGAACCGTGGGTCAGGAACAGGGTCAGGAACCGCGGGTTCAAGTGGGGTCAGGTGGGTAAAACCGTTGTGGTTGTAAACCGTGGGTCAGGAACAGGTGATGGAAACCGGGCCATGGAACGCGGGTCAGGTATCCGTTACCTTGGGGTCAGGAACCGGGGTCAGAACCCGCAGGACACCGTGGGTCAGGAAAGACTGTTTTTCTGTTTTTTTCACGTTGAGATACAAACTTATATTTGTTTTCCTGTCGTTCGTGAAACTGTCTTCCTTGTGCATCAGTTTTTCTTTTCTTGGACATGTTGGGGTTCGTTTGTAGAGGTTTTTCTTAAGTCCATCAGTTCTGAAAATCGTCTCGTTAATAGTGAGATACTGTTATCGTTGTGGGTAACAATGAAATGCATTGTGGGAGATGTAGTTTATTGTCAATGTGAGCTTTAAAACGGTGTAAGCCTTTATTAAGTCTCATAATATCGGTCTAATATATAAGCTAATAAAGAACAAAAACAAAACAATGATGTGGCGGGCCACATTTGGCCCGCGGGCCTCGTGTTTGACACACGTGCCGTAGGTGGAGAGGAATGTTGTCTCCTTCTTACCTGAAGTAAGACTGGAGCTGCTCAACAGCTTCATAGCACCAGAGACGGAGGTCTGGTTCCTGGTCCTGGTCCTGGTCCTGGTTCCTGGTCCCCTGGTCCTGGTCCTGGTCCTGGTCCTGGTCCTGGTCCTGGTCCTGGTCCTGGTCCTGGTCCTGGTCCTGGTCCCTGGTCCCTGGTCCTGGTCTGGTCCTGGTCCTGGTCCTGGTCCTGGTCCTGGTCCTGGTCCTGGTCCTGGTCCTGGTCCTGGTCCCCTGGTCCTGGTCCTGGTCCTGGTCCTGGTCCTGGTCCTGGTCCTGGTCCTGGTCCTGGTCCTGGTCCCTGGTCCCTGGTCCCTGGTCCTGGTCCTGGTCCTGGTCCTGGTCCTGGTCCCTGGTCCTGGTCCTGGTCCCTGGTCCTGGTCCTGGTCCCTGGTCCCTGGTCCCTGGTCCCGGTCCCGGTCCCGGTCCCTGGTCCTGGTCCTGGTCCTGGTCGTCGTCTGTTTATGGAGGTTTAATTCCAGATTCGTGGCTCGGTACCACCTGGTGGTTCTGGTACCACCTGGTGGTTTTGGTACCACCTGGTGGTTCTGGTACCACCTGGTGGTTCTGTAGACGTAGAGAACGACCCACAGAACCACAGCAAAGACGCTAAACACAGTTTTCGTTTGATTGTGGAGGTCAGAACCAGAACAGACTGGAGTCCTGAGTGGTTCTGGATTGAACCCAGCTTCTCATGAACTGGACCAGGACTCAGCTGGACTGGTATTCTCCCAGTCCACTGGTGAAGCTGCTGAGACTATGAACTGAGAGTTTAACCTTCTTGAGTTGCATCTTTTGTCGACAGGTGAATGATAAGACGAGATCAAAGAGACCTTCTGGAACTGATGACATCATCACGACCAGTTTCTGGATCGGTTGTTCTCACCATGTGCTTTAACCCTCATTAGTCCGAATAAATGTTCCAGCAAAAGACCTTAAAGTGCTCAGAAATCTGTAAATTTCTAGCGTCCCCCGTTGATTGACGGCTGAGGAAGACGAGGATGAAGGATGAAGCTGAGCTGGAGACGATGCTGGACTCCAGCTCTCTGTGATGCGTCTCTGTCTCTGTCCTCTGCAGGAGGAGCTGAAGGACCCGGACGCCTCCTCGTCTCCTCAGCGCCTCCTGGCTGCAGGGAGGAGGAAGAACCTGGAGTTTGAGCCTCTGTCCACCACGGCTCTGATCCTGGAGGACCGACCGGCGTGAGTGACTCTGGACACCAGTTTGGACTAGTCTGGACCAGGCTGGACCAGTCTGGACCAGGCTGGACCAGTCTAGACCAGTGGACCAGTCTGGACTAGTCTGGACCGGTCTGGACGAGTCTGGACCAGTCTACACCAGTGGACTAGTCTGAACTAGTCTGGACCAGTCTGGACCAGTCTGGACCGGTCTGGACGAGTCTGGACCAGTCTACACCAGTGGACCAGTCTGGACTAGTCTGGACCAGTCTACACCAGTGGACCAGTCTGGACCAGTCTGGACCAGTCTGAACTAGGGCTGAACGATTTTGGAAAATAATCTAATTGCGATTTTTTTCCTCAAAATTGCGATTGCGATTTAATATGCGATTATTTTTAAGGTCCTCTTCTCATGTATTTTCAAACACTGTCATAATAAACATATCAGATTTATTAAAGTGCAGATTACAACAATAAGCAAACAAATCTGTGGCTTTACCTCTTCAACATCTAACTTTTCACGTTTCATGAAACATGTGTAACCTTTATGTAAAACGTGTGGACTGCACTTCTTAAACACTGTCTGAGATTGACAGGACAGTGTATAAATAAATAAATAAAATATACAGATATAGAAAAAATAAAGCTTACTGATCTCCAGTCAGTAACATCACACAGGAAAATAAAGAACAAATATCTGCTCTAACCAATTGGACATTTTCAAAAAAAAAACTTTTTGAACACTAATAGAAATATATATTTACTCAGTAACAGCAGCACACAACATACTGAAGTGCAAAATGAGTATGGCACTGTTAGCCAGAAAGATTCTTCTGTATAGAGCTCAGGAGCTCACAGATTTTTTGCAAGGAAAAGGGGCGTGGGGGGGGGGGGGGGGATGGAGAGGAGAGGAGCTTGAGTTGTCTCGCGCGGCGGGCGGAGTGTTTGTGGCTGTGCACTGTGCCCGACAGAGAGAGAGAGAGAAGCGCGGTTCGCGAGGCGGCCTAAACCCAGCGGTTTGAGTGCGCTTGAGTCTCTAAATCACCAGAAAAAGTCGCTAGATTTGTCGCTAGTCGCTTTCTACAAATTAAGTCGCTAAAGGGGACTGGAAAGTCGCTAAGTTGACAACACTGCTTGCCCTGTTTGCTCTGCTCAGCTCGGCTGGGCTCACTCGCAAGTCACATGACATCGCCAGATCACGTGACAGTAATATCGCGGCCTTTGCGGTTAGAAAATCTCGTTTTATGATATCGCGAGATTATCGCAAATGCAATTAATCGTTCAGCCCTAGTCTGGACTAGTCTGGACCAGTCTGGACTAGTCTGGACTAGTCTGGACCAGCCTAGACCAGTCTGGACTAGTCTGGACCAGTCTGGACCAGTCTACACCAGTGGACCAGTCTGGACCAGTCTGGACCAGTCTGGGACACCAGTGGCCCAGTCTGGACACCTGTCTGGACACCTGTCTGGACACCTGTCTGGACCGGTCTGGACACCTGTCTGGACCGGTCTGGACACCTGTCTGGACCGGTCTGGACACCAGTCTGGACCGGCCTGGACACCAGTGGACCAGTCTGGACCGGCCTGGACACCAGTGGACCAGTCTGGACCAGTCTGGACACCAGTCTGGACCAGTCTGGACACCAGTCTGGCCCTGTCTGGACCAGTCTGGACACCAGTCTGGACCAGTCTGTCAGTGGACCAGTCTGGACACCCTGGACAGTCCTGGACCAGTCTGGACCAGTCTGGACCAGTCTGGACACCAGTGGACCAGTCTGGACCAGTCTGGACACCAGTTGGACTGGACACCTGTCTGGGCCGGTCTGGACACCAGTCTGGACCAGTCTGGACCAGTCGGACCAGTCTGGACACCAGTCTGGACCAGTCTGGACCACCAGTCTGGACCAGTCTGGACCAGTCTGGACACCAGTGGACCAGTCTGGACCAATCTGGACACCAGTCTGGACACCTGTCTGGACCGGTCTGGACCAGTCTGGACACCAGTAGACCAGTCTGGACACCGGTCTGGACCGGTCTGGACACCAGTAGACCAGTCTGGACACCAGTCTGGACCGGTCTGGACACCAGTGGACCAGTCTGGACCAGTCTGGACACCAGTCTGGACACCTGTCTGGACCGGTCTGGACCAGTCTGGACACCAGTAGACCAGTCTGGACACCAGTGGACCAGTCTGGACCAATCTGGACACCAGTCTGGACACCTGTCTGGACCGGTCTGGACCAGTCTGGACACCAGTAGACCAGTCTGGACACCGGTCTGGACCGGTCTGGACACCAGTAGACCAGTCTGGACACCAGTCTGGACCGGTCTGGACACCAGTGGACCAGTCTGGACCATTCTGGACACCAGTCTGGACACCTGTCTGGACCGGTCTGGACCAGTCTGGACACCAGTAGACCAGTCTGGACACCAGTCTGGACCGGTCTGGACCAGTCTGGACACCAGTGGACCAGTCTGGACCGGTCTGGACCAGTCTGGACACCAGTAGACCAGTCTGGACACCAGTCTGGACCGGTCTGGACCAGTCTGGACACCAGTGGACCAGTCTGGACCGGTCTGGACCAGTCTGGACCGGTCTACACCAGTGGACCAGTCTGGACCAGTCTGGACTAGTCTGGACCGGTCTACACCAGTGGACCAGTCTGGACTAGTCTGGACTAGTCTGGACTAGTCTGGACCAGCCTAGACCAGTCTGGACTAGTCTGGACCAGTCTGGACCAGTCTACACCAGTGGACCAGTCTGGACCAGTCTGGACCAGTCTGGGACACCAGTGGCCCAGTCTGGACACCTGTCTGGACACCTGTCTGGACCGGTCTGGACACCTGTCTGGACCGGTCTGGACACCTGTCTGGACCGGTCTGGACACCAGTCTGGACCGGCCTGGACACCCTGGACACCTGTCTGGACACCTGTCTGGACACCTGTCTGGACCGGTCTGGACACCTGTCTGGACCGGTCTGGACACCTGTCTGGACCGGTCTGGACACCAGTCTGGACCGGCCTGGACACCAGTCTGGACACCTGTCTGGACACCTGTCTGGACCGGTCTGGACACCAGTCTGGACCGGCCTGGACACCAGTGGACCAGTCTGGACCGGCCTGGACACCAGTGGACCAGTCTGGACCAGTCTGGCCCTGTCTGGACCAGTCTGGACACCTGTCTGGACACCTGTCTGGACACCTGTCTGGACCGGTCTGGACACCTGTCTGGACCGGCCTGGACACCAGTGGACCAGTCTGGACCAGTCTGGACACCAGTCTGGCCCTGTCTGGACCAGTCTGGACACCAGTCTGGACCAGTCTGGCCCAGTCTGGACCAGTCTGGACACCAGTGGACCAGTCTGGACCAGTCTGGACACCAGTCTGGACACCTGTCTGGACCGGTCTGGACCAGTCTGGACACCAGTAGACCAGTCTGGACACCTGTCTGGACCGGTCTGGACACCAGTAGACCAGTCTGGACACCAGTCTGGACCGGTCTGGACCAGTCTGGACACCAGTAGACCAGTCTGGACACCAGTCTGGACCGGTTTGGACACCAGTGGACCAGTCTGGACCGGTTTGGACACCCAGTCTGGACCGGTCTGGACACCAGTCTGGACCAGTCTGGACACCAGTGGACACAGTCTGGACCAGTCTGGACCAGTCTGGACCACCGTACACCAGTGGACCAGTGGACCGGTCTGGACCAGTCTGGACCAGTCTGGACACCAGTGGACCAGTCTGGACCGGTCTGGACCAGTCTGGACACCAGTAGACCAGTCTGGACACCAGTCTGGACCGGTCTGGACCAGTCTGGACACCAGTGGACCAGTCTGGACACCAGTGGACCAGTCTGGACCGGTCTGGACCAGTCTGGACCGGTCTGGACCGGAGTGGACCGGTCTGGACCGGTCTGGTCCGGTGTGGACCAGTCTGGACCGGTCTGGACCAGTCTGGACACCAGTCTGGACACCAGTGGACCAGTCTGGACCGGTCTGGACCAGTCTGGGACCAGACCAGTCTGGACACCAGTCTGGACCGGTCTGGACCAGTCTGGACACCAGTGGACCAGTCTGGACTGGTCTGGACCAGTCTGGACCAGTCTGGACCGGTCTGGACCGGAGTGGACCGGTCTGGACCGGTGTGGACCAGTCCGGACCGGTCTGGACCAGTCTGGACACCAGTCTGGACACCAGTGGACCAGTCTGGGAGACCACAGCACGTTTCACTGTGAACATTTCTGCAGGAAGGAAGCGATTAGTGCAGATAAATATTTAGTGATAAACGACCACATTTGTCCCTTTGACAGTTGCAGCTCTAAATGTGGACATTTTCACAAATATTTAAAAACCTCAGAGCCAAACTAGCTTCAAAAATATAACGCAATGAAATGATGATTTTCAGCCTCAGGATGCTGGAACTCAGCTGAGCGTTGTGGCGGGAAGTCGGGAAGTCTGCAGCTAACGCTAACCCTCTGCTGCTGACTCAGCAAACCTCATTTCAGTTTAGCTTCACCTCCTCCAGAAACGTCCAGGTGACGGCTACGGTGGTTAGCGTTAGCAGACACAGCGCTTAGCTGTGGGGGGAAGTCTGCGGCTAACGCTAACCTCCAGAAACTTCCAGGTGACGGCTACGGCGGTAAAACGTTGTCTGTCTGTCCATCAGGAACCTGCCGGCCAAATCCATGGAGGAAGCTCAGAGACACAAGCTGGAGTACGAGGAGATGGTGGCGGGAGCCAAGAGGAGAGGTAGAGGACAGTGAAGGTCAGCTGATTGTCTCCTGGTGTCGTCCCGGTCAATCTGAATGTCCTCCGTCTCTGTCAGAGATGAAAGAAGCCCAGAAGAAGAAGCGTCAGATGAAGGAGAGACACAAGCAGGAGGACATCATCTCCAACGCCATGGTCGTCTGGAACAACGAGATCCTGCCACACTGGGACAGCGTGTAGGTCCACAGAGGACACAGTGTGTCTCTGTGTGTGTGTGTCCCATGTTCATGCCGGTCCCTGTGTGTCCAGGAAGGGAACCAGGCGGGTCCGGGACCTGTGGTGGCAGGGACTTCCTCCCAGCGTCAGAGGACGAGTGTGGAGCCTCGCCATCGGGAACGAACTCAACATCACCCCAGGTACCACCACACCTGTCTCTACCTGTCTGTACCTGTCTGTACCTGTCCTGTCTCTACCTGTCTCTACCTGTCTCTACCTGTCTGTTCCTGTCTCTACCTGTCTCTACCTGTCTGTACCTGTCTCTACCTGTCTCTACCTGTCTCTACCTGTCTCTACCTGTCTCTACCTGTCTGTTCCTGTCTCTACCTGTCTTTACCTGTCTGTTCCTGTCTCTACCTGTCTCTCTACCTGTCTTTTCCTGTCTGTTCTCTGTCCTGTCTGTCTACCTGTCTGTCTCTACCTGTCCGTACCTGTCTCTACCTGTCTCTACCTGTCTGTTCCTGTCTCTACCTGTCTGTTCCTGTCTCTACCTGTCTGTTCCTGTCTCTACCTGTCCGTACCTGTCTGTATCTGTCCGTACCTGTCTGGACCTGCCTGGACCTGTCTGTTCCTGTCTCTACCTGTCTCTACCTGTCTGTTCCTGTCTCTACCTGTCTGTACCTGTCTGGACCTGTCTGTTCCTGTCTCTACCTGTCTCTACCTGTCCGTACCTGTCTGTTCCTGTCTCTACCTGTCTGTTCCTGTCTCTACCTGTACCTGTCTCTACCTGTCTTACCTGTCTGTCTACCTGTCTCTACCTGTCTCTACCTGTCTGTCTCTACCTGTCTCTACCTGTCTCTACCTGTCTCTACCTGTCTGTTCCTGTCTCTACCTGTCTGTTCCTGTCTCTACCTGTCTGTTCCTGTCTACCTGTCTCTACCTGTCTCTACCTGTCTGTTCCTGTCTCTACCTGTCTCTACCTGTCCTACCTGTCTACCTGTCTACCTGTACCTGTCTGTTCCTGTCTCTACCTGTCTGTTCCTGTCTCTACCTGTCTCTACCTGTCTCTACCTGTCTCTACCTGTCCGTACCTGCCTGGACCTGTCTGTTCCTGTCTCTACCTGTCTCTACCTGTCTGTTTCCTGTCTACCTGTCTGTTCTGTCTGTCTGTCTCTACCTGTCCTGTCCTGTCTTACCTGTCTGTCCTGTCTCTCTACCTGTCTATACCTGCCTGTACCTGTCTGACCTGACTGCCTGGACTACCTGTCTGTTCCTGTCTCTACCTGTCTGTACCTGTCTCTACCTGTCCGTACCTGTCTCTACCTGTCTCTTACCTGTCTGTTCCTGTCTGTTCCTGTCTCTACCTGTCTGGACCTGTCTGGACCTGTCTGTTCCTGTCTCTACCTGTCTCTACCTGTCTGTTCCTGTCTGTTCCTGTCTCTACCTGTCTGGACCTGTCTGGACCTGTCTGTTCCTGTCTCTACCTGTCTCTACCTGTCTGTACCTGTCTGTTCCTGTCTCTACCTGTCTGTTCCTGTCTGTTCCTGTCTCTACCTGTCTGTTCCTGTCTCTACCTGTCTGTTCCTGTCTCTACCTGTCCGTACCCGTCTCTACATGTCCGTACCTGTCCGTACCTGTCTCTACCTGTCTGTACCTGTCTCTACCTGTCTGTTCCTGTCTGTTCCTGTCTCTACCTGTCTGTACCTGTCTGTACCTGTCTCTACCTGTGGAGCCTCCAGGTGAAATCGTCTCAGGTGTTTCATGACGTCTTTGTCTCTGCAGAGCTCTACGAGATCTTCCTGTCCAGAGCCAAAGAGAAGTGGAGGAGTTACAGCGAGACGAGCTCCGTCACCGACAGCGAGAGCGGTACGAGACACGTGATGTCCCTGAATGGTTTTATTATCAGGCTGGTGTCTCCAGACAAGGACAGGCTGGTGTCTCCAGACAGGGACAGGCAAACAGGGACAGGCTGGTGTCTCCAGACAGGGACAGGCTGGTGTCTCCAGGTGTCTCCAGACAGGGACAGGCTGGTGTCTCCAGACAGGGACAGGCTGGTGTCTCCAGACAGGGACAGGCCAGGTTTCTCCAGACAGGGACAGGCTGATGTCTCCAGACAGGGACAGGCAAACAGGGACAGGCTGGTGTCTCCAGACAGGGACAGGCTGGTGTCTCCAGGTGTCTCCAGACAGGGACAGGCTGGTGTCTCCAGACAGGGACAGGCAGGTGTCTCCAGACAGGGACAGGCCAGGTGTCTCCAGACAGAGAGAGGCTGATGTCTCCAGACAGGGACAGGCTGGTGTTTCCAGGTGTCTCCAGACAGGGACAGGCTGGTGTCTCCAGACAGGGACAGGCTGGTGTTTCCAGGTGTCTCCAGACAGGGACAGGCTGGTGTCTCCAGACAGAGACAGGCTGGTGTTTCCAGACAGGGACAGGCTGGTGTCTCCACGTGTCTCCAGACAGGGAAAAGCTAGTGTCTCCAGACAGGGACAAGCTGGTGTCTCCAGACAGGGACAGGCTGGTGTCTTCAGGTGTCTCCAGACAAGGACAAGCTGGTGTCTCCAGACAGGGACAGTCTGGTGTCTCCAGGTATCTCCAGACAAGGACAAGCTGGTGTCTCCAGACAGGGACAGGCTGGTGTCTCCAGACAGGGACAGGCTGGTGTCTCCAGACAGGGACAAGCTGGTGTCTCCAGACAGGGACAGGCTGGTGTCTTCAGGTTCTGCGTTCAGACCTCAATGTTAAGCTGAAATAAAATCAATCAAGTGTGTTCTTCTCAGATGGAGGAGCGTCTCTGGCTGACAGGGAGTCCAGTCTGGACCTCATCAAACTGGACATTTCCAGAACCTTCCCTTCCCTCTTCATCTTCCAGAAGGTAACAGACCTGCAGGTCTACAGGTTCAGGTGAAAGAGATGTCACATGTCCAGGTGACTGAAAGTAGGGACTCACAATAATTATCAACCCGATAACTATCGACCCGATAACTATCAAACCGATAACTATCAACCCGATAACTATCGACCCGATAACTATCGACCCGATAACTATCAACCCGATAACTATCAACCCGATAATTATCGACCCGATAATTATCGACCCGATAACTATCAACCCGATAACTATCAACCCGATAATTATCAACCCGATAACTATCAACCCGATAACTATCGACCCGATTACTATCGACCCGTTAACTATCAACCCGATAACTATCGACCCGATAACTATCCACCCGATAACTATCGACCCGATAACTATCAACCCGATAACTATCGACCCGATTACTATCGACCCGATAACTATCCACCCGATAACTATCGACCCGTTAACTATCGACCCGATAACTATCCACCCGATAACTATCGACCCGATACCGATAACTATCGACCCGATAACTATCGACCCGATAACTATCAACCCGGTAACTATCGGGTCAATAACAGGAAATGATGACGTCATCCCGATAACTCCGATATCAGACCAATAGCCCCGATAACATTTATATTTCTGTCAACACAGCAGTGTCTCGCTCCCTCTGAGCCTTGAATGACCAGCAGTGAATGTTATGTTCAAGTAACGTCGGCATAATCAGAAAAACGATTACTCAGTAAGGAAAATCAAGAATACCCCCTCATGCCAGAAAACAACTCGTTAACTTGGTCATAATTTTAGTAGTTGCTGACTTTAATTGATATTCGCAGTATTTTCCCTCATGTTACACATAAAAAAAGAAAAAATAGAAAAGGCTGAAAGAACGACTAGCAAACGAGGGAACGTGGGAATTTACGTTACACCTTGAATGCAGCCTTCAGCACAGCGTACTGATCACAACAAACATGGCGGCGTGGAACTTCGTTAAAGTTTCAGAAGAAGATAGTTTGGTGGTTATTTGTGACGAATCCTCCGAGTGAATTCTACGAGGAGGGAAGCACAAGCTTTAATACGTAAAACCTGATCAGCCACCTACAACATAACAATCACTTCCATGGAGTTTTGAAATCACGCTAACGGAAGCTAATGCTAACGTGCACAATCCAGCAGCAGTCTCTCCTCTCCCTCATTCCTCTCATCTAAAGCTTCCATGAGATTAAAAAATAAAAAATAAAAACTACTGAAAACTACTACATTTACTTTAATTAAAGGTATTAATTTAAATGGAACCACAAGCCAAAATCCTTTAAATGTTAATCTTTTTCAGTTAGTAATTCTGATGCATGTATTTCCATCAGTTCAAGGAGCCTTTATTTTTTCATATCAGTCAGTAATGAACCTTATTTAAGTTAATGTGAGATATCAAATAGGTTTGTTTGATAGCTTTAAGAAAATGTTTGAAAGGCTTGTTAAGAGTTTTTTTACTGGAAAAAATAAATATCTGTTCATTTAGAACTATTTTTGGTTTAGTTAATAGTATTGCTGTAATGATCTTAGGTATATGAGTGTGTGTTATCGGTATCGGTTCTGGTGCATCCCTAACCGCAGGTGTTTCCTCTACAGGGGGGGCCGTACCACGACCTCCTCCACAGCGTCCTGGGAGCGTACACCTGTTACAGACCCGACATCGGCTACGTCAGTTCTCCTTTATTTAACCTTTTTATCAGACTGTTCAGTCTCAGTTTAGTGTGAATCCCAGCTGATCTGGAGTCTGTCTGGGGGGTTTCTGTCGGGGGGGGTTTCAGGTGCAGGGCATGTCCTTTATCGCCGCCGTTCTCATCCTCAACCTGGAGGAGGCCGAGGCCTTCATCACTTTCGCCAACCTGCTCAACAAACCCTGTCAGATGGCGTTCTTCAGAGTGGACCACGACCTGGTGAGCCTCAGTCCCAGCAGACCAGTCTGACCAGTCTGACCAGTCTGACCAGCGAAGATGAATCCAGCTCCGTCTGAAACACTCACCTGACTGCAGCTCTCCCGATCAGTCAGGGAGGGAAAATCTCACGCTGCTTCTCTTTTTTTCTTCCTCTGCGGTTCAGATGTTGAAGTACTTCGCAGCCTTTGAGGTTTTCTTTGAGGAGAATCTGCCTCGTCTCTTTGAGCACTTCCAGAGCAACAACCTGACCCCCGACCTCTACCTGATCGACTGGTGAGTCCCCCCACCTGAGCCCGGCTCATTTCAGCTGTCTGAGGGTCAGGGTTAGCGTTAGCGTTAGCCCTGACACTAACGCTCCACATGAGCCCGGCTCATTTCAGCTGAGTCTGAGGGTCAAGGTTAGCGTTAGCGTTAGCCCTGACCCTAACCCTTCACATGAACCTGGCTCATTTCAGCTGTCTGAGGGTCAGGGTTAGCGTTAGCGTTAGCCCTTACCCCCTAACCCTCCACATGAACCTGGCTCATTTCAGCTGTCTGAGGGTCAGGGTTAGCGTTAGCGTTAGCCCTGACACTAACCCTCCACAAGAGCCCGGCTCATTTCAGCTGTCTGAGGGTCAGGGTTAGCGTTAGCGTTAGCCCTTACCCCCTAACCCTGACCCTAACCCTCCACATGAGCCCGGCTCATTTCAGCTGTCTGAGGGTCAGGGTTAGCGTTAACGTTAGCCCTTACCCCTAACCCTGACCCTAACCCTCCACATAAACCCAGCTCATTTCAGCTGTCTGAGGGTCAGGGTTAGCGTTAGCGTTAGCCCTTACCCCTAACCCTGACCCTAACCCTCCACATAAACCCAGCTCATTTCAGCTGTCTGAGGGTCAGGGTTAGCGTTAGCGTTAGCCCTGACCCTAACCCTGACACTAACCCTCCACATGAGCCCGGCTCATTTCAGCTGAGTCTGAGGGTCAGGGTTAGTGTTAGCATTAGCCCTGACCCTAACCTTAACCCTGACCCTCCACATGAGCCCGGCTCATTTCAGCTGTCTGAGGGTCAGGTTTAGCGTTAGCGTTAGCCCTAACCCCCTAACCCACCACATGAACCCGGCTCATTTCAGCTGTCTGAGGGTTAGGGTTAGCGTTAGCCCTAACTCTAACCCTCCACATGAACCCGGCTCATTTCAGCTGTCTGAGGGTTAGCGTTAGCATTAGCCCTAACCCTAACCCTTCACATGAGCCCGGCTCATTTCAGCTGTCTGAGGGTCAGGGTTAGCATTAGTGTTAGCCCTAACCCTAACCCTGACCCTCCACATGAACCCGGCTAATTTCAGCTGTCTGAGGGTTAGCGTTAGCATTAGCCCTAACCCTGACCCTAACCCTCCACATGAACCCGGCTAATTTCAGCTGTCTGAGGGTCAGGGTTAGCGTTAGCGTTAGCTCTAACCCTAACCCTCCACATGAACCCGGCTAATTTCAGCTGTCTGAGGGTCAGGGTTAGCGTTAGCGTTAGCTCTAACCCTAACCCTCCACATGAGCCCAGCTCATTTCAGCTGTCTGAGGGTCAGGGTTAGCCATAGCATTAGCCCTGACCCTAACCCTCCAAATGAACCCGGCTCATTTCAGCTGTCTGAGGGTTAGTGTTAGCGTTAGCCCTGACCCTAACCCTGACCCTGACCCTAACCCTGCACATGAGCCCGGCTCATTTCAGCTGAGTCTGAGGGTCAGGGTTAGCGTTAGCCCTGACCCTTACCCTGACCCTCCACATGAGCCCAGCTCATTTCAGCTGTCTGAGGGTCAGGGTTAGCGTTAGCGTTAGCCCTAACCCTAACCCTCCACATGAACCCGGCTCATTTCAGCTGTCTGAGGGTCAGGGTTAGCGTTAGCGTTAGTCCTAAACCTGACCCTAACCCTCCCCATGAACCCGGCTCATTTCAGCTGTCTGAGGGTCAGGGTTAGCGTTAGCGTTAGCCCTAACCCTAACCCTCCACATGAACCCGGCTCATTTCAGCTGTCTGAGGGTTAGCGTTAGTGTTAGCCCTAACCCTCCACATAAACCCGGCTCATTTCAGCTGTCTGAGGGTTAGCGTTAGTGTTAGCCCTAACCCTCCACATAAACCCGGCTCATTTCAGCTGTCTGAGGGTCAGGGTTAGCGTTAGCGTTAGCCCTGACCCTCCACATGAACCAAGCTCATTTCAGCTGTCTGAGGGTCAGGGTTAGTGTTAGCGTTAGCATTAGCCTGTCCCAGGGGATCTCAGAACGAACCGGTCCAGGTCTGGAATAGAACCGAGCCCTGACCAACTGTCCCAGGTGATCTCAGAACGAACCGGTCTTTAGGGGGAACAACTGCTCCAAACGGGTCAGGTGTGAAAGCACCTTTAGTCTTGTTAGGTGCTTAAGACAGATAGATGGACTTTATTGATCCCCAGCTGGAAAAGTTTTTTAAATAGTTTTTTTTATTTTTAAAGCGTAAGTCGAAGCTGCTTCAGTTCTCGTTGTTCTGGTTCCTGATGGAGGTCGACTCTCTGGGATCTTCCTGTCGGTGTGATTCATGGTTCGACCCGGCAGCCCAACCGGACCTTGGTTGTAGTTACAGCACCAGACACCAGGTGGCGCTGCAGCGCCGACCTTCCTTTAGTGTACTTCCTAGTTTAGCTGCAGATGCTAAACGTTGAGCGACAGTCTTCCAGTCGTGTGTGTTTGGGTCCGTGTGAAACCAGAACCAGAACATTTCTGGAGAAGCTCGTGTTCAGCCCACACCTGAGCTGATGAACCAGACAGGAAGTGACATCAGCAGTTAAAGTTAACGAGCGGTATGTCGTTTGTCCTGACGCTAACCTCCTTCAGGTTTAAAAGCGTTTTGTTGCTTGTGTGCGTCCAGGATCTTCACCCTCTACAGTAAGTCCCTCCCCCTGGACGTGGCGTGTCGGGTGTGGGACGTCTTCTGCCGGGACGGCGAGGAGAGCCTGTTCCGGACGGGTCTGGGGATCCTGCGTCTCTACGAGGACGTCCTGCTGCAGATGGACTTCATCCACATCGCTCAGTTCCTGACCCGCCTGCCGGACGACCTGCAGTCGCACACGCTCTTCAACGCCATGGCGAACACGCACATGATGAGCAGGAACCGCCGCTGGACTCAGGTCTGGACCTCCGTCAGAGTCCAGGAGGACGTCCTGAAAGACGTCTGACGTGTGACGGTCGTCTGCTGTGTTTCAGGTGTTTTCTGCTCTGATGAAGGACGGCGGTAAAGAGTCGGAGAAGAACAGCAGCCCGGCGCTGAGGAGCTAACGGCGCCGAGGAGCTAACGGCGGCGTCATGCATGAACACGAGGCGGCGGCGGCGGAGTTTCCTGAAAAACTAAAGTGTTGGGACCAGATCAGGAAACCCAGGTGGTTTTGTCAGTGGGACTGGACCAGCTGGACCAGTCTGAACCGTCTCCAGCGTGACGTGGTCGCTGGGACGCCACCAGCGGCGTTTCTCTGAGACTTGAACTCCAGCTGTCGGTGCTGACGGTTTTCTAACGGCTTCAGAAACTGGTTTCAGTCTTCGTGTGGGTCCTCGTGGTTTTGATTTAGCTGCTTTTCTTGAACCGGGTCTCTGGTCTAAAGACGGGAACCTGCTCTGCGGTTGCTCACGACGGTAAACCGACGCTAGCAGGTCGGTTGAATGTTCAGGCGTAGAGGTTAAACGAGCTTAGAGGGGAATCACTTCATCCTCTGATCTGACGGCGTTAAAAGGGACATTTAAAGTTTAAAATGTGAACCGCGGTGAGTTGACGGTGTGATTTCCTCTCAGAGCACTTTATATTAGCGGCGCTAGCGGAGCGCTAACACCCATTCATCGCAGCTTCCCGTCTCTGCTTGGAAGGATTTGAGCTGGTGGTCCAGATTTAGAACCAGAACCACAGCTGGTTTCCAGGAGCTTTTCCATCAACAGCTTCAAAACTACGTTTCCCAGAATCCTTCCTGTTCACCTCGAACGTCTACGGTCGTCAGTCAGCAGACCATCCGAGTCGTTTTGACTCGGCCCAGTTCTTTAAAGCATTCTGATAGTTTATCAGCTGGACTCAGTACCTGTCCTACCTGTACCTGTCTTCATCTTAGATGAATCATTTTCTCAGGTGTGGTCAGGTAACGTGTCTGCCGGAGTAAATGATGATCAGGTGGACGAAGACGAAGCTGCAGAGCAGCAACAACGTTTAAACTAAGTTTAACTTTACAGACTAACAGTGAAGGAACAAGAAAATAAACCCAGTAACCCGTTTAGACTCACATCAGTCCTGATGTTGTCAACATCTGGAGGAACTAGAACTATGAAATAAAGTTTGAGCTCAGGCTTATTGAAATATAAGAAGATAACTTAAGCCGACTTTAATCTAATCAGGAATCAAAGATGTTCCAACTCTAAATTATTGGTTGGCAAATGAATTCAAACTAAGATCTATTATTGTTAGTAAACCTGTTTGTAAAGCCACTCCATGGAGCAATACCACTCTGCACCACTAGAGGCTGCAGTTCCTCTACTGACCGCTAGAGGCTGCAGTTCCTCTACTGACCGCTAGAGGCTGCAGTTCCTCTACTGACCACTAGAGGCTGCAGTTCCTCTACCGACCACTAGAGGCTGCAGTTCCTCTACCGACCACTAGAGGCTGCAGTTCCTCTACTGACCACTAGAGGTTGCAGTTCCTCTACTGACCACTAGAGGCTGCAGTTCCTCTACCGACCACTAGAGGCTGCAGTTCCTCTACTGTCCACTAGAGGCTGTAGTTCTTCTACCGACCACTAGAGGCTGCAGTTCCTCTACCGACCACTAGAGGCTGCAGTTCCTCTACTGACCACTAGAGGCTGCAGTTCTTCTACCGACCACTAGAGGCTGCAGTTCCTCTACCGACCACTAGAGGCTGCGGTTTCTCTACCGACCGCTAGAGGCTGCAGTTCCTCTATTGACCACTAGAGGCTGCAGTTCCTCTACCGACCACTAGAGGCTGCAGTTCCTCTACTGACCACTAGAGGCTGCAGTTCCTCTATTGACCACTAGAGGCTGCAGTTCCTCTACCGACCACTAGAGGCTGCAGTTCCTCTATTGACCACTAGAGGCTGCAGTTCGTCTATTGACCACTAGAGGCTGCAGTTCCTCTACCGACCGCTAGAGGCTGCAGTTCCTCTACTGACCACTAGAGGCTGCAGTTCTTCTACCGACCACTAGAGGCTGCAGTTCCTCTACCGACCACTAGAGGCTGCAGTTCCTCTATTGACCACTAGTGGCTGCAGTTCGTCTATTGACCACTAGAGGCTGCAGTTCCTCTACCGACCACTAGAGGCTGCAGTTCCTCTACCGACCACTAGAGGCTGCAGTTCCTCTACTGACCGCTAGAGGCTTCAGTTCCTCTACTGACCGCTAGAGGCTGCAGTTCCTCTACTGACCGCTAGAGGCTGCAGTTCCTCTACTGACCGCTAGAGGCTGCAGTTCCTCTACTGACCGCTAGAGGCTGCAGTTCCTCTACTGACCGCTAGAGGCTGCAGTTCCTCTACTGACCGCTAGAGGCCTCTACTGACTGCGCTAGAGGCTGCAGTTCCTCTACTGACCGCTAGAGGCTGCAGTTCCTCTACTGACCGCTAGAGGCTGCAGTTCCTCTACTGACCACTAGAGGCTACAGTTCCTCTACTGACCACTAGAGGCTGCAGTTCCTCCAGCCACCACCAGGGTCTGGCTCCAACAGTGAGTCGTTCTTCGTTGACCTCCATGTTTCACTCCACAGCAGAAATAAAACATATTTCCAGTCTGGGTTCGGGTTTCAGTGTTTTCTCTCCAGAACTCCTGGACGAGAGCTGTACGGGGGTGAATTTTTATGTATCATCGGGTAAATTATTTATTGGTTTTTTATT
>JAGFBZ010002382.1:240000-270000 GCA_018398805.1 Hirundichthys speculiger | reverse complement strand
CTAACATCTTTTCCACGGATGTGTCTTTGACCTGGTTGTTTAGGAAATGAGAAGCAACTCGTTGCAGCAGTTGTGGTTAAATAACTAGTTTCAGCTGAAAGATAATCACCCAGCAGTAATTAGCAGTAATTATCCAATAACAAGGCTCAGACCTGTCGGCTTAGTTAAATCCAGGTGGAGACTTTTCTTTTGGCCAGGTAGTGTAACTGAAAACACACCTGGAGGGAAACTTCAGCTTTGTTTCAGATGAAAGCGATTAAAGCTTCTAGAAACATCCGTGCAGGTCCCGGACCTCTAATGACTCAGCAGAACCGTCACTGCAGGATCATATCAGACTTTATTGGGTCAAACATCGATTTACAGCAAATATCACAGTAGAAGTTAAAATAAATAAAAGCGTCCAGTTACTTTAGAAGGTCTGGAAACGTATGAAGGTTTAAGGTCACGATGGGAGAAAAAAAACGATGCAGCCGATGTAAGAAACTACAAATGAATGGGTGACAAGTTAAAAAAAAAAGTTTCCAATCCAGATTTACATTTTTACAGAATGAAGGTTGAGATCAAAGGAACGAAGATGTCTGACTCCAGTGGATTCTGCTCACTGGTTCCGGACCAGTAAGACACGAACCAGCATCCTGAAACGTCAAAGTTTAGCACTAAAGATGGAGACGTGAGAAAGAAAACTTTAGATACGTTTCTCCAGGTTTCTGTCACATCTGTTCGTCTCTCAACACTCGTGTTTCCAGATGTGTGATGGCTGGAACAGATTCATGAAGCTCCGCCCCTCTACTTCCCTGCTCTAGTCCGTTGATCTCCTCCTCTCCGACTGTCTCGTCGCTCATCTTCAGGACGTCTTCGTCTCTGCAGCCCGTCTCCGGTCCAGGACTCGGAGGTACCAGCTCCAGGTCCTTGGAGCTGCTGGTGCTGGCGGCTCTGGCGATCCTGGTGAGGGTCTGCTCGTACGGCGAGGGCAGGTAGACCATGAGGAACACGCCGTCCGTCAGGTCCTGCTCCTGAGCCGGAGCTGGGCGGCTGGTGCTGCCCCCTGCTGCGCCGGAGGGACGACAGCAGCTCGCAGTTCCTCTCCGGGTCCTGCAGGTCCTCCAGGGCGATGACGTTGGTCAGGTCCAGCTTCCCGTCCAGGCCGACGCCACGCCGGCGCCGGCAGATCAGGACGCCGAGGATGCCGAAGAAGAGGAGGAGGAAGGAGGAGGTTGCTATGGCGATGTAGGTGACGGATCCGACGCTGATGATGGCCTCACCTGAGCTCTGACCCTTCGAGTCGGACACAAAAACATCAAGTATCCGTTAGTTTGTCACATCGCACAATCACCCTAAAATGAATTAAAGTGTATTAATGTATTAATCACATTTCAGTCAGTCAGCTCCCACAAAGACGACTTTAGATGCTTTGAAAGATAAAACTGTTTATTCAAATCCTGTTTATTCAGGATAATTAGAGATGTTGGTAGAACTGGAGCCTAAAGATGGAACGCTGGAGGATCTGGAGGATCTGGAGGATCTGGAGGATCTGGAGGATATGGAGGATATGGAGGATCTGGAGGATCTGGGGGATCTGGGGGATCTGGGGGATCTGGAGGATCTGGAGGATCTGGAGGATCTGGGGGATCTGGAGGATCTGGGGGATCTGGAGGATCTGGAGGATCTGGAGGATCTGGAGGATCTGGGGGATCTGGGGGATCTGGGGGATCTGGAGGATCTGGAGGATCGGGGGGATCTTCAGATCTGCTGGAACCTTCTACATCATGACCGCGGCTGCAACAGTTTAATTTCCCTTCAGGGATCAATAAAGTCTTTTTGAACTGAATCAGGACCTGAAACCTTCAGACCCTCGAGGACTGGAGTTGAACAGAGAAGCTGTTCACCATCCGTCCACTGGGGGGAGCTGTTGTCAAACATCTGAGCAAAGCTGCTCTGAAACTGTTAGAAGTTCAGTCCAGATGTCAAACCTGACGTCCCTGAAGAGAAATATACATCTATATTATTATCCTTTTTAATTTATTACTTTTTCTTTTCTTCTCACAGAACAAAAATCGCACAGTTGAGCGATTTTCAAATACTTTATTTATTTGACATCGTATTAAAAGGTTGTCTTTAACAGTTCCAGCTGTCTGACAGGAAAACAAAGCGCTACTAAAAGAAAAATGAAAATATTTTTCCAAACACAGTTTTAGGAGGAAACGACTCCTTTTAACACAATTTCTTTCCAGTGTTGAAGTTCTGTTAAAACATGCTGTTAAAGTAAAAGTGGAAAAAATGTAAACATGTGATTTAGAAAAACCAGAAGAAGCTCTTTAGGAGTAACTTCTAATCATCTCAGTCTCTAAAACATCAGCAACATTAATTAACACTGATTGGCGCAGGTGCACCTTTTAGACTGAAAAGCTTCTAGAAACTTCCAGATCAGCTGTTTTATTTAACACACTTTGACTATTTTTCCAGGTCAATAAGGCATAAAGATAGCAGGTATTAATTATTATTATGACAGAAGTGTATTAATTATCAATAACTGACCGTTGCCTGTCTGTCGGTGGACGGCAGAGCCGACGGAACCGTAGACCAGTCCAGAGAGTCACGTCCAGCCGGTCCAAACCTCATCCAGCTGCTCTCCAGCAGAGACCGCATGGTGGAGGACAGTAAGATCCAGAAACCAGTAGGGTCCAGAGACCAGTAGGGTCCAGAGACCAGCAGGGTCCAGAGACCAGTAGGGTCCAGAGACCAGTAGGGTCCAGAGACCAGTCCAAGACCAGAGTCCAGGGTCCAGACCAGAGACCAGAGTCCAGAGACAGTAGGGTCCAGAGACCAGAGACCAGAGACCAGGGTCCAGAGACCAGCAGGGTCCAGAGACCAGTAGAGTCCAGAGACAGTAGGGTCCAGAGACCAGCAGGGTCCAGAGACCAGTAGGGAGTCCAGAGGGAGACCAGTAGGTCCAGAGACCAGTAGGGTCCAGAGACCAGTAGGGTCCAGAGACCAGACCAGGGTCCAGAGACCAGTAGGGTCCAGAGACCAGTAGGGTCCAGAGTCCAGAGACCAGGAGCCAGAGACAGCAGGAGTCCAGAGACCAGTAGGGTCCAGAGACCAGCAGGGTCCAGAGACCAGTAGGGTCCAGAGACCAGCAGGGTCCAGAGACCAGTAGGGTCCAGAGACCAGTAGGGTCCAGAGACCAGTAGGGTCCAGAGACCAGTAGGGTCCAGAGACCAGTAGGGTCCAGAGACCAGTGACCAGTAGGGTCCAGAGACCAGCAGGGTCCAGAGACCAGCAGGGTCCAGAGACCAGTAGGGTCCAGACAGGGTCCAGAGACCAGTAGAGTCCAGAGACCAGTAGGGTCCAGAGACCAGTAGGGTCCAGAGACCAGCCGGAACCAGAGACCAGCAGGGTCCAGAGACCAGTAGAGTCCAGAGACCAGTAGGGTCCAGAGACCAGTAGGGTCCAGAGACCAGTAGAGTCCAGAGACCAGCAGGGTCCAAAGACCAGCAGGGTCCAGAGACCAGCCGGAACCAGAGACCAGCAGGGTCCAGAGACCAGTAGGGTCCAGAGACCAGCAGGGTCCAGAGACCAGTAGGGTCCACCAGCGCTCAGACCAGTTGTGTTGGTGAAGAGACGAGGAGGGACAGACGTCCGTCTGCTGCTCTGAAGGACACTGACTGCAGAGCTGAAGCGAGCCGCCTGAAATAATAACTGGGGGGACTGGGGGGGGGGGGGGAGGGGGGGGGGGGGGGGGGGGGGGGGGGAATGAGGGCAGTAGACGGTCCAGCAGAGGCGGGACATGTCCCTGTGTCCCTGGTCCTGATTGGAGGATTTACATCATCAGCAGACTGACTCTGATCTTTTACTGGACACGTTTAAGTTCTATCTTTATTACTATTTGGTGTCTTTGTGTCTCAACCCAGACACACCCCCCCCCCCCACTTCACCCACAGTCTTTAAAAAACTCAACCTTAAAAACAATGTCTAGTTTGATTTTAATATCCAACATTTTTGTTCAGTCACTTATTGTAAAATGGCCGACTCATTTAAGGAATTCACCTTAAAGACCAACAAGACATACAGCAGACAATGACGTTTCATTATCAAGTTAATAACTGATCAATAAACGTCAAATATGACAAACACAGAAATATATCACATAAAAACATTAACTGATTAGTAAGTCAGTTGTTTTAAAATCTATTTGCGGCCAAACCCTAACTGTCCATCCTCAGCTCTGCTGGTTAGGGTTTAAATTGTTCCTGAACTGTTTCAAAGGGAAATAATTAGGCTTTCTGACTAGAAGAAGTATCGTAATAACTGAGAAATAACCTACTAAACAAAGATGTCTTTACTTTTTGAGCTCAGTTTCATATTGGTAGCTGTGATGTTCTTAACTGTGTGATGAAGAGGTGCACTGTGGGACGGTTTTTATGTCTAGTTGAGGTAAAACTCTGGGCTCTAGAGGAGGTTATAGAAAAGTTTCTTTCATTTTCAGCCTGTTCCACTCTGCACTGTAAAAAAAAAAAAATATTGTAAAATAACAGAATTTTACTGTCTATTTTACAGATTTTTTTCTGTATTTTTAAAATACCATTTAATTTACAAAAATAGACTGTGATTTTACATGTCAAATGTAAAATAACATTAAATCACTGTAACTGTGAAAACACAATATTTCTGTTCTTCAACAAAAAAAAAAACCCCATTAAAAATACAAATATTTATTGTTAAAATACGTTCACAAATATATCGTAATTTTACAAATATTTGTCTGTTTTTTAAGGGAATAAACTGTAAAACTGCTAGTGATCTGCCAGGTCCTTTTGGGTCGTTTCCCACCATCCTTTGCAGCCCTGGTTGTTTAGGTGCTTATCTGTGTTTATTTGTTAGCTATTTGATTTAATGCTAGCATGTAAAGTCTGTTGCTGGTTTGACCCCCTGTTGATTCAGACCTCTTACATTTGTCTGTGTCTGTCTGTGTTCGAATGAGTTTGTTTAATAAACTGTGTGAAACAATACTGTGCAAAAACAGGAAGTTGACAAAATACCCCTTTTGCTAGTACCATGTCTCTGTCCAGGGCCGTAGCACCAAATCTGGGCCCCTACAAAGGAGGTCCTGGTGGGCCCCCAACCCCCCCCCCCCCCCCCATCACCACCACCAACACCAACCGATCACCTGACCACCTGCTTGCTGTTATATTGCTGCAATATTATCCGACTTTATATTCCCTTATTTTAATAACAAGACCATTTGAAAGGGTAGTCTATTATCTGATCTTGCTTTAGGGCTGTTTACAGGGGCGAAAATCCCATTTCAATTAGGGGGGGGACAATAAACAGTAAAATTTCAGAGAGTAATTCCTGGGGGGGGGGCATGACAAAAAAAAGCTCTCTCCCTCTCTCTCTCCTGCTCCTTTGGAACTTGCTTTGCAGGGTTGAGCCCACAGCCTGTTGAATGTTAGAAAAAGTAATAATAGTAGTTGTAGCATTGTTGTGTATCAGTGCATATTCTACCTGTATACAGGTTTTTCAATGTTCAAACTGAAAAATCAACAATGGTATTAGGTGGTATTATTATATTGTAGTGTTGTATTTTTTGACAAACAAAATACAACAACATATTACAACTACGCCATTAAATATGGCAACTTAAAAATGCAAAAATAAAATACAATTAAAAATCCCTTCTACATTTAAATGATCAATTGTAACTGTATATTGTAAATGTAAACATTTTGCATTTTGCATCTGCATCAAACTAAAGTACAGTGTCAGTGTCAATCACACTTAAACATTTCCACCTTACAGAAGTTCAGCACCACTTTTCTAAACAAAAGAACCAAATGTGCTTCTTCTGGTGTTGCAGGATCCAACAAACTCCTGGCAGATCACGTTAATGCTCAGCTTGATCGTTTGCTCGCTGACACGCGGAGGTGCCGGTAGCCTCACCCGTTAGAAACAGCATGTGGACTAAACCACTTTGAGAAAGAGGGGGGGGGGGTCGCAATGTTTCAACAATTAAAAAAAAAAAAAGGTTTTTTCGTTTCTAATTTGAAGCACTTGTGTTGTACTTTTATTGAACATGACTATACTATTATTCAACTGTTTTTGTGTGCTTACAATGATTTTTGGGGGGGACAACTTTATGGAAGGGGGGGACACGTCCCCTGTGTCCCCCCCCCCCCGGGATTTCCGCCTATGGCTGTTTATGTCCGTTTTAGCAATGATAGCGGAGCTTACGGCAGTTGACAATGGGATTTCATCTTGTGTGTTTAAAGTTTAACGTTTGTCACAATTGTACTCACCTTTCTTTGAGAAGAGGTCTGTAAGCAGCTGACTCCCCTCATTTTGTTTCTTCTCTCTCTCTTTCCTCTTTTACGTTCTGGAGCCAGATTTATATTTCTTGGGAGGTTGCGACATTATCTCTCCATCCACATACGCTAATAGTAATCAAGCTGCGCCTCACGGTGAGAAACAGCTGTTTTTGGACTTAACGATTTTGCGCATATTCCAAGGGGTGTTCACACAGAGTAGTCCGTCACAACAGACTTAAGGTTTTTGGATTACAACAATATGCCATTTAATATAGGGCCCACCAAGTTTGCATTACGATCAATATCTGTCATGAAATTTAGTTTTGGTATTAACTAATATATTCAATATATAATTTTTTTCCCCCTTAGCTTCCCGTGGGCCCCCCTCTGCCATGGGCCCCCCCAAGGCTGTGTAACTTTTACCCCCTGTCCGACGGCCCTGTCTCTGTCAGGTGTTGCAGACCAGGATCCACTACAATACAAAAGCTACAATCCTTAAAATTGTAGCAATTTTAAGCCCAATATCTAGTTTTTCAAAATTTTTTTGACATGTTTTGAAAGATGAATCACAGTGTTTTTTGTGTCATATACTGTTAAATTACATCAAACACAAATTATTATACAACTTCTTTACATAAAATAATTCATTGAATTCAATTGAAACCAATTAATATCAGCATATTTCTGTAAATTTAAGCATTATAATTCGTAATACAGCATTTATTTACCATATTTCTAGGTAATTTAATTGTTTTAAAAAGTGAAAATGTTTCTAATTAAATGTTAAAAACAACCTAAAAATAAGGCGAAATCTTGTTAAAATTACAACTACAAACTGTATTTTAATTATGGAAAAAAAGAACTGTATTTTTTGAGAAAGTAATTTCCTGTTATTTCACAGTATTTTTCTGGCGCCCCAGCTGCCGGAAAATTACCGTTTTTTACGATTTCTTTTTTTTACAGTGTGGCTCAGCAACATTCGGACATTTATTTCTGTGGGAACTATTTCCATAAATCAGTGATTTTCTCTAAAACGGTCCAACGCCCGTCTGAGATTCCAGCTCAGGTATAAAGATTGAAGGAGCAAAACACCTGAAACCCCAAAACTGTGTCAGAAGCTGCAAAGCTCCCATCCAGGTCACATGACCTCCAGTCTGACCTCCAAGTCACATGACCTCCAGTCTGACCTCCAAGTCACATGACGTACTAAAATGTATTTTAAGACGTACTAAAACATACTAAAAATACTAAAGTGCAACACTAAAAGTTTATAAAGGAGCACTGAGGAATAAAAGAAGAGCATGAAGTTAAAAACAACGAGCAGCAGAAAAGCAATAAAATCAGGAGTACAAACTAACGGTAAAAGCTCAAGAACAGATAATTAAAAAATCACATTTCAGCAGCCTGACTGCAGACATAAACGGTTTGTTTCTGTTGCAGGCGTCTGATAACGTTGACCCGAAGGCATTAGCATGAAATTAGAGGTTCTGGTTAAAATGATCTTTGCAGCTTTTTGGACGACCTGCCGTGGAGGAAATTTTTTATTTGGTTTATATTAATCTTGTAATTTTGTCATTTTATTTGTCTCTAACAATATGTTTAAAAGTGATTTGTCTTTGTCACACAAGACCAACACACATCATAATGTGTGACAAAGACAAAAGGACGGGGGTCAAATTCAATTAACATCAAGTAAATAACTTCTTGATCAAAGAACTGTTTAACATTGCTAAACTCAATCAGTCTGTTTTAAGGTAAATGTCTGCTTCCAACACCTGCTGTGATTCACTCTGTATGCAAACCTGTAAGCAGAATCAACATCATTTTGTCTTGTGTATAAAAGAAAACGTCCTCTCTGTAACGACAGCCAGTATTCTGCGGAGCGCTGGACGACAGCCTCTCCTCGTATGTTTGTCTCTTTTCTCTGTAATAAATTCTATCCTGATTTTCTCATCGAGATCAGATCTTATTTTTTCCACAACACTGCCTCTCCAGGTGAGACCAGGTCTCTGCTGGACACCAGGCCTCTCCAGGTGAGTCCAGGTCTCTGCTGGACACCTGGCCTCTCCAGGTGAGTCCAGGTCTCTGCTGGACACCAGGACCTCTCCAGGTGAGACCAGGTCTCTGCTGGACACCTGGCCTCTCCAGGTGAGACCAGGTCTCTGCTGGACACCAGGCCTCTCCAGGTGAGACCAGGTCTCTGCTGGACACCAGGCCTCTCCAGGTGAGTCCAGGTCTCTGCCGGACACCAGGCCTCTCCAGGTGAGACCAGGTCTCTGCCGGACACCAGGCCTCTCCAGGTGAGACCAGGTCTCTGCCGGACACCAGGCCTCTCCAGGTGAGTCCAGGTCTCTGCTAGACACCAGGCCTCTCCAGGTGAGACCAGGTCTCTGCTGGACACCAGGCCTCTCCAGGTGAGTCCAGGTCTCTGCCGGACACCAGGCCTCTCCAGGTGAGACCAGGTCTCTGCTAGACACCAGGCCTCTCCAGGTGAGACCAGGTCTCTGCTGGACACCAGGCCTCTCCAGGTGAGTCCAGGTCTCTGCTGGACCCCAGTGATCCTTGAACATACTTCAACAACGCTGTTCTTAAAGGTTCACCTTTACTACCACTTGTTTGCTCTTGTTTTTTTAAGTTACTGAGGTAAGTTTTAAGAAACTTGATTAACAGCTGGTACATGATGAAGGAAGAATCACACCACGGATCAGTACCAGGACCAAGTGCTGGTACTGATCCAACCGGCCAGACCGGTGAGATCTGGATTCAGATCTGAATTCAGATCTGGATCATCCCTAAACCTGAATCAAAATCAAATACATTTCAAACCTTTTTTTTGTTTTTATTTTTCAATACTGATCATGTTACCTGGGCTTCGGCTGGCCACTGATACTCGGTACCGACCCGGTACCAGTTAGAGGTCATTCCAGAGGTCGGGATGTAACCCAGTCTTGGGAGAGCTGTTCTGGAGACGGGTTTTGGTCCAGCCAACGGTCCTGTGGCTCCAAGTGTTGGTTGAAGCTGTAAAATCTGGATAACCTGCACCATCACCTGTCCTCACCTGTACCTTTAAAAGCTCCTCCTGCTCTTTCACCTCATGGCTCCTTTCATATCTCCTTCATAAGGTTGTTTGACAGAAATATTTGAGCCTCGTCTGGCAGCTTCAGCCTCGTGTGAAAACCACTGGAGTAGAACATACTGGTATAATGGTGACATGATGACAGAGAGCTCCTTCAATCCACCAGCTGACAGTGTTGCTCAACCTCCTTTACCTGCCTGTAAAAACAAGGTGGTGAACGTAATTCTCCCTGTTCTTTTATCTGGTGCCCTTGACAAGACTAGAAACCAATTAAAGAGTTTAATACAGTTATGAATACAAAGAATCAATATGCCATGCAGAATATTATATATCAGAATATCAGATTGTGTCCGTTTTTAAAAGATCCAGCGGAGGCGGATCCTTGGTTCTTCTCCTAAGCTTTATGGCCCTTTGTCTTCGAGTCCAGATGGTAAACAGCAGGTCCAGACACATGTGGTTGTGTTTGTCCAGGAAATAAGATGTCCCTCAAATGTTTTTATCTCTGTTGGGGGGGTTGGGGAGGATGTTACAATCATTTAAGTCATAAAACCTAAAACAGCCACTGAAGAACTCACGGTCATATAAGAAGACTGCATTCCTACATGTCATAAAGTTTAGTTTTAACAATTGAACAGTCCTCAGATAATTTTAATCCTAACAGTGGTGTGGATGTTTGATGGAAACCATGACTTTTATTTATTTATTTATTTTTTGGCCCTAGTGGCCTTTATTTGCAGTAAAGACAGACAGAAAAGGGGGCAGAGAGAAACGGGAAGACAGGCAGCAAAGGTCGGGAGTCGAACTCACGACTGTAGCTTCTGTACGTGGACAGCCCGCCCCGACGCCCCGCCAATCAGTGAGAATTTCTGATGTTGGTATCAGAATATCAGAATAACTTCAATAAAAATCCAGAAAGTTGAAAAGAACAATCACAGCTAAAATATTTACTTAAAGATTTCCAATGATTGAAAAGACAAAGCTGCCTATAACTTGAAGGGATTTTCCTTCAGAAGACGGGAAGTTATTTATCTGGTTCTGTTTTCCTCCAGACGCCCTCTGACCCGAAACCTTTCACTTCAGAAACTGTGTCAGATGTCTGGGTCGTGATTTTATTCTCTGGGTTCCTGTCAGACTACAGGTCAGCATAATCAAAGCTGCTTTAACTGACGCTCAGACGCTCAACCGATCTGTCGGCGGTCAGACTGTCACCCATCCAGCATCGGTTCATCTGTAAGCCGCTTGATGTCACAGCCTTTTTTTTCATTCCTCAATAATCCGTAACTAAACTCACCAAACCGAGGAGCTGAGATTAGAAATTACTGGGAAAAAGGACAGTACAAGGAACTTTCAGACGGCAGATCAGAGAGCTTAAAGCTGGACAAAGACAGAACACGTTGAAAGTATCTCCGTGTTCTTTTATCTGGTGCCTAATGACAAAACTAGAAACAAAGGTCAATCCAAGAGTTTAATACAATCATGAATACAAAGAATTATTACGCCATGAAGAATATTTAATCGGCCGATGGTACACTTCTATGGATCCAGAGAAGGCGGGTCCTGTTCTAGTGCTGAGCAATATGACCATACAATAATAATAATAATAATAATAATAATAATAATACACAATACCATCTAGTGCTGGGCTTATCATGGGGACGATAGAAAAGTGTGTATCGTGCCATTTCTCTTCTATCGTTTCTATCGTTTCCAACCTAATTTTATCAATTATTACAGCAAATATGTAATTAAATAACCTGCAATGATAAATTTGATAGAATCATATCTACTTCTACAAAGTAGCCTTTTATGTTTGCACTTTTATTCATGGTTAATGCCTTAAACAGAGTTCTCTTCAACCCTGATGTTTACTTTAGACACTTTATATTGGTTTGCAAACTTTGCACTACAAGGTTACAGATTTCAGAAAGTTGAAAAATAATTTGTGTTTATTTTTTATAGCTGAACTTCAGTGCAAAAATGTGTTTTTCCTCTCAGAAACTGTTGTGCACTTTAAAAAAATGTGAAAGCTACTGTACCTCTGTACCTACCTGTTTTTGCTGCACTAAAATGTATGTTTGTGACAGTTCAGCTAAATGTCCTTTCAAAATAAAGTTGAAAAGTAAGCAATGAAATTTTTGTCAAACTTTTCAGAGAATAACTGAAAACATACTTTATTATGGTATATCGTGATATATATCGTTATCGTGATATAAAATAGTCCATATTGTGATATATGATTTTTTCCATATCGCCCAGCATTCTCCTGGTCTCCTGGGTTTTATGGCTCTTTGTCCAGATGGTCACAGTCCCAAAGTCCTGGTTAATAAACAAACAGTTTTTCCGGGGGGTTGCATACTGTTTGAGGGATGTTACAGTAATTAAGTCGTAAACCAGAGCATTCCTTCACGCCAAGTTGCAATTATAACAAGTTAAAATCTACATGGTTAATTCTAAATCCTAACAGCGTGACAGTGGACAGATGGACAGATGCTGAGCTGGTTGTCAGTACTGGGGTCAACTGGTGAGTCTACTGGGAAAAAAAAGGACATTTCTGCACAAAATATTCAACATGCTCCAGTAAACTTTCATTCCTATCTGCTGTATTTCAGTCTTAAAGGTCTAAACGCAGATTAAAGCTGAAACACAGAGTATCTGAACCATAAACGGGTTCATGAGAAGAAGGGAAGAGTAATTAAAGAGTAATTAAAGAGTAATTAAAGTCAGACGGTTGCTGAGACACCAACACATTAACCAGCTGCTTATTTCAGATGGACTTAACACCAGATAAACCCCGCCTCCTCGCTGCTGATCACTGATGGTTCACAACATCTGTCCACTCGCTCTACGTCCTCAAACGGCTGGAACGGGGACAGGTCAGGGACAGTGGGAGGGGCAGAGGGACAGCAAACTCAGAGACGGGACAGAAGCACGAGGACAGACGGATGAGACGCGATAATGCTCTTTGACTTGATGGGACGAGATGAAATGAGCTCCTCCCAGGAACAAAAGTCCAAAACAAGACACACTAGATGATGGATTTCCTCCCTGGAATTAGGACACGACCGTCCAAACCCCTAAAGACGGTCTGGAGAGTCTCATCAGTCCCGAGGAAGTGGGTCAAACGTTCTCATAGACGAGCTGACGAGCTTCAGGATGAAACCGACTGAAGAGCAACACAGGTCCAGTTGCTAACGAGCGTTCTTCAGGTCCATCTGCTAACGAGCGTTCCACCTGCTAACGAGCGTTCTTCAGGTCCACCTGCTAACGAGTGTTCCACCTGCTAACGAGCGTTCTTCAGGTCCACCTGCTAACGAGCGTTCCACCTGCTAACGAGCGTTCTTAGGTCTACCTGCTAACGAGCGTTCTTCAGGTCCGCCTGCTAACGAGCGTTCTTCAGGTCCACCTGGTAATGAGCGTTCCACCTGCTAACGAGCGTTCTTCAGGTCCACCTGCTAACGAGCGTTCTTCAGGTCTACCTGCTAACGAGCGTTCTTCAGGTCTACCTGCTAACGAGCGTTCTTAGGTCCACCTGCTAACGAGCGTTCTTAGGTCCACCTGCTAACGAGCGTTCTTCAGGTCCACCTGCTAACGAGCGTTCTTCAGGTCCACCTGCTAACGAGCGTTCTTCAGGTCCACCTGCTAACGAGCGTTCTTAGGTCCACCTGCTAATGAGCGTTCTTCAGGTCCACCTGCTAACAAGCGTTCTTAGGTCTACCTGCTAACGAGCGTTCTTCAGGTTCACCTACTAACGAGCGTTCTTGGGTCCACCTGCTAACGAGCGTTCTTCAGGTCCACCTGCTAACGAGCGTTCTTAGGTCCACCTGCTAACGAGCGTTCTTCAGGTCCACCTGCTAACGAGGGTTCTTAAGTCCACCTGCTAACGAGCGTTCTTCAGGTTCACCTACTAACGAGCGTTCTTGGGTCCACCTGCTAACAAGCCTTCTGCTAACGAGTGTTCTTGAGGTCCACCTGCTAACAAGCGTTCATGAGGTCCACCTGCTAACGAGCATTCTGCTAACGAATGTTCTTCAGGTCAACCTGCTGACGAGCGTTCTTCAGGTCCACCTGCTAACGAGCATTCTTAGGTCCACCTGCTAACGAGCGTTCTTAGGTCCACCTGCTAACGAGCGTTCTTCAGGTCCACCTGCTAACAAGCGTTCTTAGGTCTACCTGCTAACGAGCGTTCTTCAGGCCCACCTGCTAACGAGCATTCTTCAGGTCCACCTGCTAACGAGCGTTCTTAAGTCCACCTGCTAACGAGCGTTCTTCAGGTTCACCTACTAACGAGCGTTCTTGGGTCCACCTACTAACGAGCGTTCTTGGGTCCACCTGCTAACAAGCCTTCTGCTAACGAGTGTTCTTGAGGTCCACCTGCTAACAAGCGTTCATGAGGTCCACCTGCTAACGAGCATTCTGCTAACGAATGTTCTTCAGGTCCACCTGCTGACGAGCGTTCTTCAGGTCCACCTGCTAACGAGCATTCTTAGGTCCACCTGCTAACGAGCGTTCTTAGGTCCACCTGCTAACGAGCGTTCTTCAGGTCCACCTGCTAACGAGCATTCTTAGGTCCACCTGCTAACGAGCGTTCTTGGTCCACCTGCTAACGAGCGTTTCTTAGGTCCACCTGCTAAACTGAGCATTCTTCAGGTCCACCTGCTAACGAGCGTTCTTCAGGTCCTCTAACACTTCTGCTAGCGAGCGTTCTTAGGTCTTAACTGCTGCAACGAGCGTTCTTAGGTCTACCTGAACGAGCGTTCTTAGGTACTGCTAACGAGCGTTCTTCAGGTCCACCTGCTAACGAGGTTCTTCAGGTCCACCTGCTAACGTCGTTAACAAGGTTCTGCTAGCGAGCGTTAAGGTACCTGCTAACGAGGTTCTTTAGGTCACTGCTAACGAATCTAGGCTCTGCTAGCGAGCGTTCTTAGGTCTACCTGCTAACGAGTGTTCTTCAGGTCCACCTGCTAACGAGCGTTCTTAGGTCCACCTGCTAACGAACGTTCTTCAGGTCCACCTGCTAACGAGCGTTCTTCAGGTCCACCTGCTAACGAGCGTTCTTCAGGTCCTGTTTAGCTCATTATTATCACAGCTATATATATATTTTGCTTTTTAATAATTTTATTTTAATGCCGGGGTGGGGCCCCGTCTGTTTGTGGGAGACAGAATGTACCATCAGAAGTGTTTATTTGCTCTCCTGGATTGAAGCACAGACGGATTTCAAAGACGCCTCTTAAAGCTGTTCAGCCTTCAGCCCCCCCCCCCCCCCCCCCTTCTGTAATCTGGGCCAACAGAACCAGAGCATCATTTTCTGTCTCTCATAAACACGTGACCAAGACTGACCTCGGCTGAGACGGACCCGTCTGCTGGCGCCGGAACACATGAGGAGGATAAATGAATAATCATGGAGCCAGACAGCTCAGCGCCGGGGGGGGGGGGGGGGGGACCTGGATGTGGTCAGACAGACGGGAGTGACCAGAGCGACCAGAGCAACCAGAGCAACCAGAGCTGTGACCAGAGCTGTGACTAGAGCAACCAGAGCAACCAGAGCTGTGACCAGAGCTGTGACTAGAGCGACCAGAGCAACCAGAGCTGTGACCAGAGCGACCAGCTGTGACTAGAGCGACCAGAGCAACCAGAGCTGTGACCAGAGCGACCAGAGCTGTGACCAGAGCTGTGACTAGAGCGACCAGAGCAACCAGAGCTGTGACCAGAGCTGTGACCAGAGCGACCCAGAGCAACCAGAGCTGTGACCAGAGCGACCAGAGCTGTGACCAGAGCTGTGACAACCAGAGCTGTGACCAGAGCGGGACCAGAGGACCAGAGTGTGTGGACCAGACCCTGTGACCAGAGCGACCAGAGCAACCAGAGCTGTGACCAGAGCGACCAGAGCAGTGACCAGAGCGACCAGAGCTGTGACCAGAGTGACCAGAGACTGTGACCAGAGCAACCAGAGTGACCAGAGCAACCAGAGCTGTGACCAGAGACCAGAGCTGTGACCAGAGCGACCAGAGTGACCAGAGCTGTGACCAGAGTGACCAGAGCGACCAGAGTGACCGACCAGAGCTGACCAGACCAGAGTGACCAGAGCAACCAGAGCTGTGACCAGAACTGTGACCAGAGCGACCAGAGCTGTGACCAGAGCTGTGACCAGAGCGACCAGAGCAACCAGAGCGGTGTGACCAGAGAGCTGTGACCGAGTGACCAGAGTGAGCTGTGACCAGAGCAACCAGAGTGGACCAGAGCTGTGACCAGAGCGACCAGAGCAACCAGAGCTGTGACCAGAGCGACCAGAGCTGTGACCAGAGTGACCAGACCTGTGACCGTGACCAGAGCGACCAGAGCTGTGACCAGAGCAACCAGAGCTGTGACCAGAGACCAGAGCAACCAGAGCTGTGACCAGAGGTGACCAGACCAGAGCTGTGACCAGACTGTGACCAGAGCAACCAGAGCTGTGACCAGAGCGACCAGAGCTGTGACCAGAGTGACCAGAGCTGTGACCAGAGTGACCAGAGCGACCAGAGCTGTGACCAGTCACGACTGAGTTCACCACTGATTCACAGATTTAACTGCTGCTCCAAACAGCGTTGAGTATAAAACCAATATTATTATTATTATTATTATTATTATTATATAATATTATTTATAATGAAAGAGTGATTCTGAGGCGGAGGTCTAACCAGAATCCGTCCTCAGCAGCTCCAGCTGCTCTGAAGCAGCAGAGCGACGACGCTGGAGATTAACAGAAACAAACCTCTGAGCTGTGAAAGTGGGTGAAAAACAAGAACAGCAACAAAACAAAGAGCAAATCTTCTTAGGAAGATCAGAGGCCCCGCCCCCATCCATCCATCCATCCATCCATCCATCCATCCATCCATCCTTCCATCCTTCCATCCTTCCTGCCCTCAATACGGTCCAGACGCTTCCTGAAATAGACGCTGCAGCCTCCATCATCTCTGGTTTTAAATTCAAATGTACCCAGATTACGCTCCCATAAACACTATTTCATGTTTGTGAAACCAATCTTCCATCTGAAATATGAGATTATTTTGTCTTTGAGTCCATGATGTTAAATTCATCGTGAGTGTTTTATATCTTATTTAACAGGAAAACTGTTAAAACAAGCAAAATACCCAGCATTCCTTTCACTATGAACATATTGTTCCTCAGGGTTAGGGCTCTTCATTTTATTTCCAGGGACGTAGACTCAGTTCCATCAGTGTCTCTCTTCATGAAATTTAACCTAAAATTCTACTTTTATTTCTTTTTTTAAATACCTGAGTGCCTCCTTGTTCTCCTCAACTCAAACTAAACTAACAACCTCAGACTGGTTGGTGTGGTTGGCGTCACCCTCAGCTGTTATGTGTGAACGGCTCAAAGACTCTCTGACCTTTTATCGCTGACACACACACACCTGACACACCTGACACAAGTCAAATATCTGGTACCAAACACCTCTGTGTTCAGAGCCAGAGAGCATGATGGGAGGTCACTGTGGGTAAGAGAGACTTAAAGTCATCCTCAGTGTTAGAAATCCTGCTACTATTCAGCGTCGTACAGTGATCCCTCGCCAATTTGCGGTTTAAGTTCCACAGTTTTAGTTATTCGCGGATTTTTCATAAATATATAATATAATTTAAAAAATATGTAAAAAATCGTGGAAACATCACAGGATGTTGTGCGCGTTCTCTCACAGTGAAGAAATGCTGTGAGCCAGCCTGGCCCCTTTAAGAAGGTGGCCTTATGGTAATATGGGCCTTATGGGTAATGGTGTGTGGCCTTATGGTAACGCTGTGGCCTTATGGGTAATAGTGTGGCCTTATGGGTAATGGTGTGGCGTTATGGGTAATGCTGTGGCCTTATGGGTAATGCTGTGGCCTTATGGGTAATAGTGTGGCCTTATGGGTAATGTGTGGCCTTATGGTAAGTGTGGCCTTATGGGTAATGGTGTGGCTTATGGGTAATGGCTGGGCCCTTATGGGTAAATGCTGTGGCGTTATGGGTTAATGGGAGTGTGGAGGGTAATGGGTGGCCTTATGGGTAATGGCTGGTCCTTATGGTAATGGTGTGGTGTTATGGGTAATGGTGTGGGGCTTATGGTAATGGGAGTGGCCTTATGGTAATGCTGTGTCCTTATGGGTAATGCTGTGTCCTTATGGGTAATGGTGTGGTGTTATGGGTAATGGTGTGGCCTTATGGGTAATGGAGTGGCCTTATGGATAATGCTGATGGTAATGGGTCCTGTGTCCTATGGGGTAATGGTGTGGCCTTATGGGTAATGGTGTGTCCTTATGGGTAAAGTGGCCTTATGGGTATGGGTAATGCTGTGTCCTTATGGTAAATGGTGTGCTTATGGGTAATGTGGGTGGGTCCTTATGGGTAAATGGTAGTGGCCTTATGGGTAATGGGTGGCTTATGGGTAATGGTGTTGGTAATGGTGTCCTTATGGGTAATGTGGTGTGTCTGGGTAATGGGTAATGTGGGCCTTATGGGTAATGGTGAGGCCTTATGGGTAAAGGTGTGGCTTATGTAAGTGGCCTTATGGGTAATGGTGTGGCCTTATGGGGTAATGGGTAGTGTGTGTGTGTCGTGGGACGGCAGAATGAAAACGGGGTTAGATGAAAAGTGTAGTGAGCATCAACAGCAGCCCAGCGTGTATAGATTTATATTCTCTGTTAACCGACAGGAGCCCAACAATACAACCTGTGTGATGTTACAAGTTCCTGCAGTACCAGAATAAAGTTCCCGTTCCATGCAGAGAAAACCAGACTTTTGTTTTGTTGTTGTTAGCGTTTTAGCCGTAATTACAAGCCAAAAATAGCACAATAGCAGCAGTTTTGTTTACTACGGTTCAGAGACCAGAGGCTGTGAAGGAAACAGAAAGACCACAGTTGAGCCTTTGTCTTGTTTCGCTGCAGTGTCTCGCTACTTTTTGGGGGTTTTCAAACATATTTTAAATACATTATTTTGGCTCGGGGGGCTCCGGCTCCCGTTTGGGGATTTTGATTTACGCGGGAGGGGGCGCCAGTCCCCATTAACCACGAAAAATAAGGGATCACTGTACTTGTTTGGCTATGTTTACGTGGACCAACATCTCAGTGGCCTGGGTTAGGGTTAGCGTTAGGGGGTTAGGGTTTAGGGTTTTAGGGGGGTTAGGGGTTAGGGGTAGGGTTAGGGGTTAGGGGGTTAGGGGGTTAGGGTTTAGGGTTTAGGGTTAGGTTAGGGGTTAGGGTTAGCGTTAGGGGTTTAGGGTTTTAGGGTTAGGGTTAGCGGGGTTAGGGGGGTTAGGGTTTAGGGGGGTTAGGGGGGTTAGGGGGGTTAGGGTTAGGGTTAGGGGTTTAGGGTTTAGGGTTTTAGGGGTTAGGGGTTAGGGGTTAGGGTTTAGGGGTTTAGGGGGTTAGGGGGGGTTAGGGGTTTAGGGTTTAGGGTTTAGGGGGGGTTAGGGGTTAGGGTTAGGGTTAGGGTTAGGGTTAGGGTTTAGGGTTAGGGTTAGGGTTTAGGGTTAGGGTTAGGGTTAGGGGTTAGTTAGGTTAGGTTTAGGGGGTTAGGGTTAGGGTTTAGGGGGTTAGGGGTTAGGGGGTTAGGGTTTGGGGTTTAGGGTTTAGGGTTTAGCCCTGGATGACATGAACCTAGCGGGTCGGCGCTGGTCATCGGGTTTTAAAGGTTTCTGGAGCCACACGTTCAGAACATTTCAGGCCAAAGACTTGTATGTTTTATTTTTACAGTCTGAATCTTTGGTCCAACGAAGGTCTGAGAAACGTTAACAGCAAATTCATCCGGCCGTTAAGACAAAAATACCAAAGAATCTGCTTTTCAAAGGCTAGCCTGAAGTTGGAGTTTGTTTTTGTTTGATTTTCATTAAACTTTGTGGAAAAAAAACCCCAAACTAAGAACTGATGATGTTTTGATGCTGATGTGGAGAACAGCCCCCCCCCCCTCCATGTTCTTAAAACATACACACTGACAGACATTTATTTTGAATAAATGAGGCCGGCGCCCTGCAGCCGGTTCGGGTTGTATCAGGTGTATCTGGGTCCATCTCAAACCCGTCCTGGTGGATCTGGACCCAGATGAGGCGCCGGAACACAAAACCTCCCAAAAAAAGAGTTAAAATCTTCTCAATGAGACACAAGAAACATTTAAAATTCAGAAAGGATTCACATTAACACATGTGCACAACGCAACAGGAGGAATGAACAGGTATTAAACATCTACATACTTTAAATAAATACAGTTGAAGGTGTGATGTCACAAACGTTCGGCGGTCGAACCGACGAGGCTGCAGGAAAGTTAAAGCTGAATTTAGATCATCCACATTCACGTACAATCGGATTAAATATAAAACAGTCTCCTCTGCTGTGATGCCCCGCCCACATTGTGAAGAAATATAACAAATAAAATCAATTATTTCAGCTTTTAATGCTGTGACCTCATTCAGAACAGGGATTTTTTTAAATCTTCCATCTTTTAAATGCGTGGAGGCTGAGGCAGCCATTTCTGTCGCCGCCATCGTTTCCCGCCGTGGCATCAACGGACAAAAAGTGGCAGAAGATAAACACCAAGAATTTAAAGAGCTTAACTTTTCCTTAAAGGCACCCCGTGGATTTATTCTCTCCATTTTCTTTTCTTTTTTTTCTGAACCACTAGTGGCACTGAGGAGCCGGTCCATCTTTGATTTGGACCCGACACATGAAGCCTCTACAGGGGACGGCGGGATGCAACATTCAGGAGAAACATCTCAAACATCGGCGCTCCCAGTAAACGCAGCGACGCACCTGGAAACGTCTCTGCACTAGAAAGGTACCGGAACACCTGCGGATGATGTCATGATTTACAGAAAAAGACCTGAACCCTGACTGGACTCTGGCAGAACCAGAAGCAACTCCTCTCATCGGTTTTTGGCACAAGTCTGTTTGTTTTTCCTGCACATTTTAGCCTCAACACACAAACCACGTCGATCAATTATTTTTCTTCAAACATCCCAAACCAGCAGAGTCCAAGATGAATCCCAGATGAGTCCCAACAGGGTCCCAAAGTCTGAGCAGAGTCCCAGATGAGTCCCAGATGAGTCCAAACAGAGTCCCAGTCCCAATAGAGTTCAAACAGAGTCCTAGATGAGTCCCAGTAGAGTCCCAGTAGAGTCCAAGATGAGTCCCAGACCCAGTAGAGTCCCAACAGAGTCCCAGATGAATCTCAGCAGAGTCCCAGTCCCAAGAGTCCAAACAGAGTCCCAGTAGAGTCCAAGATGAGTCCCTGATGAGTCCCAGCAGAGTCCCAGCAGAGTCCCAGCAGAGTCCCAGTAGAGTCCCAGTAGAGTCCCAGCAGAGTCCCAGCAGAGTCCCAGTAGAGTCCCAGTAGAGTCCCAGTAGAGTCCCAGATGAGTCCCAGCAGAGTCCCCAGAGTCCCAGTAGAGTCCCAGTAGAGTCCCAGCAGAGTCCCAGCAGAGTCCCAGTAGAATCCAAGATAAGTCCCAGACCCAGTAGAGTCCCAACAGAGTCCCAGATGAGTCCCAGTAGAGTCCCAGTAGAGTCCAAGAGAATCCCAACAGAGTCCAAACCGAGTCCCAGTCCTAGATGAGTCCCAGCAGAGTCCCAGTAGAGTCCCAGTCCCAACAGAGTCCCTGATGAGTCCCAGTAGAGTCCCAGTAGAGTCCCAGTAGAGTCCCAACAGAGTCCCAGTAGAGTCCCAGTAGTCCCAGATGAGTCCCAGATGAGTCCCAGATGAGTCCCAGTAGAGTCCCAGTAGAGTCCCAGTAGAGTCCCAACAGAGTCCCAGTAGAGTCCCAGTAGAGTCCAAGATGAGTCCCAACAGAGTCCCAACAGAGTACTAGTCCGAGCAGAGTCCCAGTCCCAATAGAGTTCCAACAGAGTCCCAGATGAGTCCCAGTAGAGTCCCAGTAGAGTCCCAACACGCTGTAGTGGCCTCAAAATGCATCAAGATGTCAAAGTGGCTTCATTCCCGTCCAACGCGCCAACACACACTGTCCCTGGTCCGTCCATGGTCCGTTTTGTCCTGCGGCGTCGTCACGCGGTGATGTCGTACAGCCTGCCGACCCGGCCCAGCCACTCCCGTAGCGCCTGGCGGACGCGGGTGTCGGTCACGTGACAGGACAGCTGGCTGAGGCAGGGGTAGAGCGCCGGCTGCAGGGCCAAGAAGGACGAGTCTGACAGGAGGAGTCAGGAGAGTCGGAGACAGGGACATGTTTCAGAGACAAAGAAAAAAAAAAAAGTAACAGAGTCCCCTGAGATGAGTGCCCAGTAGAGTCCCAGTAGAGATCCAGTCAGCTGAGATGAACCAGTGCAGTGAGTGAACCAGGTGCAGCTGAGATGAACCAGGTACAGCTGAGATGAACCAGGTATAGCTGAGATGATCATCTCCAACAGCAACTATGGCTGCTAGTGATGTCATAATGGAGGCTGGAGGCCTTCTAGCGCAGATGGAAAAGGAGAGAAACGTCCAGAGATGCTCTAGATCACATGTGTCCAACACAAGGCCCGCGGGCCAAATGTGGCCCACTACATCATTCTATGTGGCCCTCGAGAGCTTTTGCATTATTAGCTTAAACTTTAAACCAATATTTTTAGACTTAAAATAATCTTATACCGCTTTAAAGCGCGTATTAACAATAAACTTCATCTCCCACAATGCATTTCGTCGTTACCCACAACGATAACAGTATACAGTCATGGAAATAATTATTAGACCCCCCTTGTTTTCTTGTTCATGTTAATGCCTGGTACAACTAAAGGTACATTTGTTTGGACAAACATAACGATAACCACAAAGATTGCTCATAAGAGTTTTATTTAAGAGCTGATATCTTACCATTTTCCATGGTTTCTTGATTAAACCTAAATCACTTAAGTTTTACATCAATAGCTATGGCGTTGTAACTGCCAAAACACTGCTTTTATGCATTCAGTGTTTTCTTTTCTGTCTGTTTAGTCACATGATGATGTTTAGTGGTACCAGGTATTAAAATGAACAAGAAAGTGAAGAAAAAATGGTGGTCTAATAATTTTTTCCACGACTGTATCACTATGAGCAAGACATCAGGACGATTTTCAGAACTGATTGACTTCAGAAAAACCTCTGCAAACTAACCCCAACATGTATAAATTATTTAACTTTTATTTATATATTTAACAATATAATTAGGTGTAGTTTAATTTATTTTGATTTATATTGCCTTTTCATGCTGCCAATCTGGCCCTTCAACCATAATGCTGATGTGGCCCTCAGTGGAAATGAGTCTGACACCCCAGGACTAGATGAAGATCGAGGCCCGTTACTGTCTGATTGGACCAACCATCACCTCCAAGGAGAAAGACCCGGGACCGGCCCATCATTAAAAGATCAACATTAAAAGGAACAAAAGCCAGAATGGAATCTTCTAAAATTCATGTCAACAAGCCACAAGGTCTCAGAGAGCGTCCTGTGGGTTGAGGAGACACAAGTGGAGGTTTTGGACAGATGACATCATCTCTATGAGACAGAGACCCCTCAGTGAGCCTCTGTTACGGTTCTGATCAGGTCCGTAATCTGTTCTGGACACTGAAGTCTCAAGACTTTCCAGCTACCGTCCAGCTTCAGTCGCTCCAACAGAATAATGAGCCAGAACATGCTGCACCTGGACGCACCTGGAAGTTGAGAAAAACTGTCTTCAAACCTGAGCTGGTTAGAGCCGTCAGCTCAGGAAGACTCAGATTACCTGTTGGTGGGCGGGGCAGCTCATTTTTATCTATTATAACTAGGGCTGGGCAAGTTAACGCGTTATTGTCACGTTAACGCATTAATTTATTAACGCCGACATTTATTTTATCGCGCGTTAACGCATGTTGCTCACATGCTTTTGTTTTGAAAAGTCTGTTACTGGCTGCTGCGGAACCAGAAGAGAATTAGCAGGTAAACAAGAGAAAAAGCTAAATCAGACATGGAGAACGGTAAAAATCTGTGAACTTTACAGTTCAGGTAGCAATATTAACAATTCTGTCAGAAAAAAAATTCTAGACTACAACCAAACGTTTGTGGTCATTCGTCCATGTTCCATCAGATCTGCTCCATGTGTTCACTGTCCTGCTGTTCTCTAGCTGGTTACTGCAGTGCGGCTCCATCTAGTGGCTCAGATGTGTAATGACAACAGAAAGTCCAGTCCTCCATTATAAAACTAATTCAGTTCTGTGGCCTGTTTTTTAATTTCATATTGTTGATCCAAGTATTAAACTGAAATATAAAAAAAAACTGACATTTTTTTCATATTTTTGTGTTAGATTAAAAAACGAAAAATGTAATAAAACGTCACTTTTTAATTTTTTTAATCTTAGACTGACAATTGAAAATGTAAAGAATGAATGATACATGGATTGGTAAAGTTACAGAACTTTAACATGGACATTTTCATTTTAAAGTTCTCCCAGACGGAGGATTCAACAGAAACAAGGTTATTTGTAACAACTGACAAGTTGAACTCCCCGTTAAAAGTTTCTGCTGTTACCTCAGAAATTAATGTTTTAATGTTCTGATTGTGCTGAGACACAATCATTTTGTTGAATTTTGTTTGTAGACTTTTAAAAAATTTTTTTTTATAAAAACAGGATGATATTAATGCCCTGGCAGTGGCAATAAGCTTTACTTTATTTTACATTTTTTAAGATGAGATTTACACTAAATATGTGTTACTGACAAGTGCTGATGTTAAAAGTGTTTGAACAACAAATGTTATGACACTTTAGTTCATATGGCAGCAGAACATTTAAATAAAAGTGACCTTTACACTACTGTTGAATTCATTATTTGATTTTGCGTATACAATGCGATTAATTGCGATTAAAATTTTAATCGTGGCCCTAAACTAAACTAAACTAAACTAAACTAAACTAATTGATTTAGTTTAGTGAAATTTGTTTGCGTCTTCATTTTTCTTAAAAACAGCTAAATACGACTCCTGGCTTCACTCGTGTCTAATCGCAGCTCTAATTTTCTAGTTTTTGGTGAACCTTCTGAGTTCTGTTTTCCAGTGAAACACCTGTGGACCGGAGCTCACCTGGATCTGAGCCTCGGCGTCCCTCAGCGAGACGCTGTGGCAGCTGAACGTGGATCCGGATCGCGGTCGTTTCTCCTGCCTCAGGATCTCCGGTCCGGCGCTGACCGAGTGCTTTAGAGCCGGGCCCTGCTGGTCCACCAGCTGCTGGGGCCTCTGAGGGGCCCTCTGTGGCTCCGCGGGGCCCCTCCTCTCTGCCGCGCCGGCCCCGCCCCCTCCTCCCGGCGCCGCCCGGCCCTGCTCCTTCATGTACAGGTTGACGTGGCTCTGCTGCTGCTGCTTCCTGCGTTTGTACTCCGTCATCAGCTTGCTGATGGTTTTGTCCGTGGCGATGGTGTACAGTTTGTTTCCGGCGTTTTCCCACCATTCCTTTCTTCGCCCCGGGCCGGCGCCGCAGGAAGCCCCGCCCACCGAACTTCCCGCGATGCCGGAGTCCCTCCTTTCTCCTCCGGTCCGGAAGTGGTGCGGCAGGCTGCCGGTGAAGCTGCGACGGACAGGAAACAGCTGAGGTGAGTGACAGGTGAGTCAGAGCGTATCTCAGGTATCTCAGGTATCTCAGGTATCTCAGGTAGAAGTGATGGAACAACAACAAACACGAACGTCCATGAACCGGGACAGAACTTTAACTTTAGCAACATTTAAGCTCTTATGGTGAACCTGAATCTTGGACTGGGCGTCGACGCGTCTCCTGGCGACGTGGCGCTCGGCTCCGCCCCCTGACACCTGTACCCGCCTTCCTCTGTGGGCGTGCCCCTGGCCGACAGGCCGCCGGCCGACGTGGGCGTGGAGGTCTCTGACTGGAAGAGCGGCAGCAGGAAGACGTGATCCCCCCCGGCGGCGGCGGCGGCGGCGGCGCCCCTCAGCAGCAGCGGCGCCTCCTCCAGCGAGCTCTCCAGGTCCAGGTGCATCTGGATGTAGCTGTTGCACAGGTCCACGCTCACCTTGTAGAGGCGCTTGACCAGCCACGCCCAGTCGGCGCCGCCCATCGGCTGCACGCTGAGCGACGGGACGGGAGCTCGCCACTGATGCCGCTTCTCTCTGCCTCGAGGAGGGCTCACCTGTCGGGGGAGGGCGGAGTTAAGGACACCTGTCGTTCCTCAGGTGCTTCACCTGTTTTCAGCAGGTTTCCCTTCTGAACTGCTGTATTTAACTTTAATTTAACCAACTCAAACTCCAGCTGGAGGTGAAATAAAACTTCTCTCTTTTTTTCTCCAATTGATAATAAATTTGTTAATTTCAGCATTTACGCAGTAAACGTACGGAGCCCCGTTTGGGTCATAATTCAATGAATAAATGAGTCTATTATTATGAAATGTTTCCCATTATTATGAAAAAAATGTAATTATTATGAAATATATTTTTATTATTATTTAATCTTAGTTTAATGCATAAAAGTTTATTTCAGAATGGCTTTTTTTAAAATCTGAGAATGAGCTTTTACATAATAATGACATTTTGCCAGTGGGCGGGGCTGGTGGTTGACCTGCACGCTCATTGGCTGATCCTTCTCCATTCTACGCTCTGACATCAACTAGTTTTGGCCGTGAGGTCCCGTTAGCAGCGGGCCGTGGCGTCATCAAGGTGCGCTGCTAGTCCGATTGTAGCTAGCTAGCTTGGACTGAGCTACGGGAAACCTTGAAGTTTCTTAGTCGATGTGAACTTTTAACCGTAAACTGAGGTGCATTCTGCCCCCTACTGGCCTGGAGTATAACTGCACCTCTCTTCCACTATCTATATTCACTGTTCTGTTGCTTCTGCCTGAATGAAAGAGCAGCTAATCACACAAATGGCTCCGCCCTCTCTGCTGTGATTGACACATAAATCATTCTTATGAAAAACTAAACCATTATCATAATAATGGGAAATATTTCATAATAATAAACGTTTAGTAATAGACGTAATAGACTCATTTATTTATTGAATTATGACCCAAACGGGGCTCCGTATAAACATGAATGCGTTGGATTACTGTAGGAGACGTGAGTCACCTGAGCTGTTTCCTCAAAGATGTCTTCGTCCTCCGAGGAGGCGGAGCCAGGCTGGGAGGAGTCAGAGCTCCTCTCCTCCTCCTCATACAAGATCCTCTTCACCTGAGCGAAACCAGACACCAACATCAGACGAAGGTTACAGTTTTTCGTTGAGCTATGATGCTACTGCTATAATGTCACGTGATCACGTGATCACATGATTAAATACCTGATCACGATTCAAAAGTAATTACTGTCAAGTATTTGGATGTGAAGCTACTGTAGAAGCTAGAGATGTAACGATATGTAAAATGTGATATCTCGATTATAGTGACCAAATTATCACGGTTTACGATATTATCGCGATATTCTTAATTGTTGTACAAATGTAAAAAAAAAAACACATACATTTAAATAATTTCGCAAAATCTTGTGATTTTCTTGTCACTAAAACAACAGAAGCAAAACTTTCACATTAAAAGGTCAAACAACTGGCACAGAAAGAGGTTTTATTTTAAATGAACAAAATAAATAACAGGAATAAACTTATTTGTCTGTTGCAAATTTAAATTAACACTTTAACAACCATAGTAGGTCAAAATATGCAAACAATTATCAGGAACAAAAATTATAGTGAAGTTCAAATGAAATAAACTTTTGACTTCAAGCTGAACCTTAAATATTTATAAATGTGTAAATAAAGAAACAGTTGTTTAGGAGCCAAATATGTTGTTCTGAATTGTGTCTGTGGGTGGCGCTGTGTTACCTGAGGGTCAGGTATAAAGGTAGCTGCCTGTTATTGGTTAGCTGTTTTGACCGCTGTGGCGCTAACTGCCGGCATTATGGTTGTCGGATCAGTTAATGGAATAAATAAATATTTTAACTGCATCAGAAGAACATCGTTCCGGTCATTTTTAGATCAACACACAACGGTAACGTTTACGAAATGCGAGTTAGCGAAGCGCGTCAACCAGGTTCCTCTTGGTCAGACATCTCAGTAGCTTGAAGCATTAGCCTTAGCTCCTTCAAGCTGCTTCTACAAATTACAATAAAATATAAACAAGTGCTCTGCAGACAGATAACTGTCCTCCACCAGTTGTCCCTCTAAATTCTTAAAAACAAAAAAACAAAAAAAATGTCCAGACCTCTGATTTCATCATTTTAGTGGGTTGCTAAATGTCCTGCGTGCTATCACCACTTTCCTCCATGCTAACGTTAGGATGCCGATGTTACAAGCTACATGTTCACGCGAGACACAGTCGCGAGTCGCTCGCAGACTTGAATGAGGCTGATATTAATTATCCTGGAAATCGACCGCGATAACGAGACGAAGTCAAACATAAACGGTAATCAAATTTTACCGCGCTTTACCGTAATACCGCTAACCGTTCATCCCTAGTAGAAGCAGGACATGTCCCCTGATGTCCACGTTAAAGGTCCTGCCTCTACAGCCGGACCCGAGTCTGAAACCGTAACCCTGGTGACCACGTCTGTGAGACGCCTCAGGTATCAGAGCGGCAGGTAAATGAACCTCCCACCTGCTGAGCCGTCATGCTGTCGGCCTGGCTGAGCGTCGCGCACAGCAGCGCCTGGAAGTACAGGTTGAAGCTCATGGCGGACTGGCGATAGAGGTTGGCCGCCCCGCAGACGCCCGACACCTTCATCAGCAGGTACTTCAGGCCCGGCCGAGTGTCGAAGTCCCGCGCCGTCCTGCGGGGAGGACACGTTAGCGGTTACTGAGCGCCGCGGTTCGGAGCAGGACCGGAGGTCTTTCCTGGGGCAGCCACCTGTAGGACTCCAGCAGCAGGTCCAGGATTATGGCTAAGTTCGTCATGGAGATGTAGCGCAGGAAGCCTGCGGCGGGTCTGCTGGGGTCAGAGTTCACCGGAGTGACCCGCTCGCTGGCGTCGGGCTGCTTGACGAACTCCTCCAGCAGGATGTCGTGAAGGTTCTGGAGGAGGACCTGGTGGGACAGCAGGCTCACCACGATGGTCCGGAACGGGATCCTGCAGGACGGAAACCAAGAATAAAGATCTGGAGGAAAAGGTTACGTATTAAAGTAGCTAATTAAGGGTAGTATTAATTAATATTAATTGGGTCTCAGCTCCAGATTGAACTAAACAGACATTTGAACTTGGCTGGAGGACAAAACTGACACAAAGGACCATCAAGACTCAGAGACCACGATGTGGACAGGAAGCAGACAAGAAACCCATCAACATGTAAACAACACGCATCATCAGATGAAGAGTTTTACATATTTATAACATCTGAAGAGCCGCCGTCCTTCAGCGTACGGACACAAACAGGGATTCAGATCAAATCTGCTTACAGGACACATGTGGACATTCAGGACTTAGTCAAATCCATTTCATCTGCAGCGCCTGCAGCTGCTTCGGCCAACACGCAAGGACGCATTTTAATTCACGTTTAATTACGTTGAAATTTGACCGCTCTGATTCAAGATTTGATGCAACCTGGACTGAAGCGGAGCGCACGTAAACGGTCTTAACAAGTTCAGAAATAAACTGAAAGTAACTGAGCGGGACGTCTACGTCCATCACAGTAACGAGCCACTAATTTATCACCACACTGTGCAGCTCTACTGGCGGATGATGTCAGATTATAGACATCTGTCACGCTATTAAATCTGACAGACACGATGTCACCGATTTGATTTAAAAAAAATAAAAAACACAAGCAAAAGAAACAGCCTTACCCAATTTTCCTGTAATGCAGCAGCAGGAAACAACAAACAGAATCAGAATCAGAATCATCTTTATCACTTCAGAAGATTCCTTTCTCACTAAAACATCTGACACATTAACTGAAACCAGTCTGGAGCCGTTCACGTCCTGAGATGAACGCGCCGACTCACGCTGGCGGGACATCGTTTCAGCTTGGAGCTGTGGTTTCAGTTTGAACACATGCTAGTTAGCGCCACGAGACCAAACCGAGCTTCAGAGTGTGTCGGTTGTCCACCTCTTCTGGGCGTGTCCGCCGGACTGCTGGTCGCCGGGCAGCTCGATGATCAGAACGCAGGACTGAGCGTGCTCAAAGCCGTCCTTGTTGTTGGGGGTCTTTGGAGAGCACTGGGTGTCCAACATGAAGACCTGGGACACGAAGAGGAAGAAGCTCATCAGCACGAACATCTGGAGGTGAGACAGTAGTTTCAGCTCGGTTCTGTGATTCTACTGACGAGTCCAAACGTTTCGTCCCGACAGAACTTTTGCTTTAGAAGAACTTTGCTGCGTCGCATTTCTTAGATCAGTGCCAACTTTCCATGGTGCATGGAGGAACATTTGTGAGCGTTTCATTCAAGTCTCAAAAGCTTTTACTGGAAAAGACATCAGATTCATCCAAAAAAAATAGTGTTGAGCCATGTTCTTTAAAACTTCTGTTATAAAAGAAGAAGAAAAACATGTAAATGTTCTGTAATAAAAGACAGAGAAGGGCCTGACCTGCTGAGCCATCGCTTTGATCCTCCAGTACTCGGCTTCGGCCGACGGGGAGTGAGACGGCGCCGCCACCTTCACCTCACAGGCGTCTCCAGAAAAGCTGTCCGAGCCGCTCTGAAAGCACGCCAGAAGCTTCTGGAAAGAGATTCAAGGCAGAGCA
>JAGFBZ010002382.1:25000-237500 GCA_018398805.1 Hirundichthys speculiger | reverse complement strand
TGGAGACCTGGGGACCTGAGACCTGGAGACCTGGAGCTGGGACCTGGAGACCTGGAGACCTGGAGACCTGGGGACCTGGCAGTTACCTCGACGACCACAAACTCCCCACCTGAACCAGAATAATCCACCAGAGTCACAGGTGAGGCCGAAGCACAGCTGAAACTGGGTCATCCAACAGGACGGCTGCTCCACAAACACCTGACACAGGTGAGTCAGCTCCGGCAGGTCGAGACCGAGCCGTCCACCTGAACCTCAAGGACAAGGGATGATGTCAAGGATGCTCAAGTCTACGACCTGGACAGAGAAGACGTGTGGTTTAAGAGGGAGACCTGTCCAACAGGAAGAACGTCTCCCTCCCACAACACCTCACATGATCAAGAGACAACTTACAGGTGGACAAACAAAGTTCCTAAGACCCGACTGGACGGACGGATCACTGGACGGAGAGAAGAAAACTACTGATGCAGATTTCTCTTTTCATATTTGAGAAGAAGCTCACAGCTGCAAACCTCTAATGTAGACGGGAAAAACTAAACCAGGCCCTGAAACGACAACTTAAACGTTCATGACCCAAAATGTCCCAAGAACCTTTGAGCCACAGATGAGCCGTTACGAAACTGGTCCGATAAATATGATATGATGGAGCACGTAACAGAATTACTGTACGTTAACCCGTAAACGCAGCCGTCACAAAAGAGGTTACATAAACAACGACTTCATGTCTGTAGGCGTGTCCAGGGCGTGTCCAGGGCATGTTCGGGGCGTGTCCAGGGCGTGTTCGGGGTGTGTTCAGGGCGTGTCCAGGGCATGTTTGGGGCGTGTCCAGGGCGTGTTCGGGGTGTGTTCAGGGCGTGTCCAGGGCGTGTTCGCCATTAGAGACGCCGGTTTAAGCCCTAAAAACTCCCAGTACACCAAAGATTATTTTTACCCTCTCCTTCGGTTTAAATAAGTTCACTTCTCCTCCCTCCCTCCCCCGTTTTTAAGCTGTTAGGCTACAGTTAGATTACAAACGTAACTTGGAAAATAACGTGAATTGATTTGAGAATCCTGGAAACGAGCAGGAAAATATGTCAGCGGTGGCGGGAGTCATGAGCATCCTCTTTGTTTCTGAAGCACACGTGCGCTAAGCTGCTAAGCTGCTTAGCTGCTTAGCTGCCGTCGAACAGGCAGCAGCTTCAGGAGCGCACGGCGGCCACGTGCGGCTGACGGACTCGCCGATCCTGAACGGAGGATGAGAGCTGCAGAAATAGACCAGTCGGAGAACATTTACCTGCTGTTGTTGAAGAGAAAACAGGCTGAGACTTCAGCTTCCATATTCCAGCACAGCTGTGGGATTATTATAATCCTACACACACACACACACACACATTCTTGTATTTGCCCCTCAGGGGGCCCAACAGTTTTTTGCTCATTTATGGGGTCCACCCTTTCCAGTGGTTCTACAATGGTGAAAAGATCAGATAGAGTTAAAAAAAAAAAAAAATCCCAGTCACAAAAATCACTTCAATTTAACAGAATTCTGAAGTTTTGTCTCCATGTCATTTTTTGGTCACTTGGGGGCCCGTTTCTAACATAACCTACATGTGAGGTCCAGTGTAACACACACACACACACACATTCTTGTATTTGCCCCTCAGGGGGCCCAACAGTTTTTTGCTCATTTATGGGGTCCACCCTTTCCAGTGGTTCTACAGAGGTCCAGTGTAACACACACACACACACACATTCTTGTATTTGCCCCTCAGGGGGCCCAACAGTTTTTTGCTCATTTATGGGGTCCACCCTTTCCAGTGGTTCTACAGAGGTCCAGTGTAACACACACACACACACACACACACACACACACACACACACACACACACCTTTTGCCCGCTGGGATTACTGTACTTGTGCTGGACGATGATCAATGATATTTTGGGGAGTAAAAAGGTCCAGAGGTGTCAGAAGAAGATGTTTTACTTATTGATGTCTTTAATTGGTGGCGGTGGGACAGGAGGTGGGGGCAGAGATGGGGGCTGATCTAAAGGCTGCTTTTTAATCCTGGAGATGTTCTGGTATCGGTCCATTTCAGGGTGTTGAGCAGAACCAGTCTGACCCTGGACTGCTGCTGCAGGGAGGTGAGCAGCAGTTATCGGGCTGAATGTGGGCCTCAGTGTGCTGACAGTATTAACAGCCTCAGATGGGGGGGGTCGGGGGTCGGGGGTCGGGGGTGGGTATGTACGGTGTACGCGGTGCTCGAGTGCGTCCTCGTACCTTCACCGGCTCCAGCGTGGCAGAGAAAGCGTCCTGCAGAGCGCAGCAGGCCAACCTCCACATCTCCTCTGTGAACACTGGACCCACAGTGACCAGCACGTACCTGGACAGAGCAAACAGACGCTCAGGTAGGTCAACCACCTGGAGGTGCACGCCTGAACCAGAACGTGTGTGTGTGTGGTGTGTGTTACACGGTGTGAACACCTGATGCAGGAGCAGCCCACTCTGGAGATGGTCTCCGCTGGTTCTGACACGCAGGCCACCAGCAGCTTGAAGAGGTCCTTCAGCATCAGGTTGATCAGCGACTCGTAACCGATGTCTGCGGCCGGACGCACAACAGAGCTCGTTAGCTGATTAACGAGGAGCTCAGCGGAGCAGGTCGTCAATCACGCTCTGCTTCACGCTGGACACATCTGGACACATCTGGCTCAGCTCTACCACAGCTCCAGCTAGGGCTGTAGCGATACATTAATCTCACAATACGATACGATACACGATACTCGGCTCACAATACGATATATATCGATTTTCATTTTACAATACATTTACACCATTTTCCGAAAGGGATTTTGGCGACATCTTGTGAGTGTTCCAATGACTTTGAATTAACTGAACTGAAAGCATCATTTACACATTATATGGTTGTAAATGCTGGACAAAATGAATAAAAGATTTGTTGAGAAAAATAGTTTCATTTATTTAAACAGTGCAAATTGTTGCTTGCAAGCTTTTAAAGGTGGGACACGGGGGTTTGGAAGAAGCTTAGAATATCGATACCCGCGGCTGAAAAATCGATATTCTCTGGTCTTCACCGGTCCTTTTATGGACCCGAACCCGAATGGATCCATTAAAATTCGACCTAAAACTGACCCGACCCGAGCTATTATTATAAGTCCAGGGATCCGAACCCGAATGGACACGCAATATTGGGACCCGGAACCGACCCGACCTGAGTCTTTAGTTTCCGACCACGAACCGAACCGAGTTACCTGAACAGAACCGAGACAATCCAGCCCATAGCTGCTCATGTTAAAGTTGTCTAGCGTTGAATAAAACTTGATTTTCTTACCTAAAGTTGTCTTCTTCTACCGGTTCAGTTGCTACATAGGCTACGTGATGGAAACAACAATAAATCCACGTCGTTATTTTCTTTGTGGATACAGATGCTATTGGTAGCAACTGCTAACGCTAATAGCAGTTGGTACATAGGCTACGTGATGTAAACAACAATAAATCCACGTCGTTATTTTCTTTGTGGATACAGATGTTATTGGTAGCAACTGCTAACGCTAATAGCAGTTGCTACATAGGCTACGTGATGTAAACAACAATAAATCTACGTCGTTATTTTCTTTGTGGATACAGATGCTATTGGTAGCAACTGCTAATGCTAATAGCAGTTGCTACATAGGCTACGTGATGTAAACAATAATAAATCTACGTCGTTATTTTCTTTGTGGATACAGATGCTATTGGTAGCAACTGCTAACGCTAATAGCAGTTGCTACATAGGCTATGTGATGTAAACAATAATAAATCGACGTCGTTATTTTCTTTGTGGATACAGATGCTATTGGTAGCAACTGCTAACGCTAATAGCAGTTGCTACATAGGCTATGTGATGTAAACAATAATAAATCCACGTCGTTATTTTCTTTGTGGATACAGATGCTATTGGTAGCAACTGCTAACGCTAATAGCAGTTGCTACATAGGCTACGTGATGTAAACAACAATAAATCTACGTCGTTATTTTCTTTGTGGATACAGATGCTATTGGTAGCAACTGCTAACGCTAATAGCAGTTGCTACATAGGCTATGTGATGTAAACAATAATAAATCTACGTCGTTATTTTCTTTGTGGATACAGATGCTATTGGTAGCAACTGCTAACGCTAATAGCAGTTGCTACATAGGCTATGTGATGTAAACAATAATAAATCGACGTCGTTATTTTCTTTGTGGATACAGATGCTATTGGTAGCAACTGCTAACGCTAATAGCAGTTGCTACATAGGCTATGTGATGTAAACAATAATAAATCCACGTCGTTATTTTCTTTGTGGATACAGATGCTATTGGTAGCAACTGCTAACGCTAATAGCAGTTGCTACATAGGCTACGTGATGTAAACAACAATAAATCTACGTCGTTATTTTCTTTGTGGATACAGATGCTATTGGTAGCAACTGCTAACGCTAATAGCAGTTGCTACATAGGCTATGTGATGTAAACAATAATAAATCTACGTCGTTATTTTCTTTGTGGATACAGATGCTATTGGTAGCAACTCCTAACGCTAATAGCAGTTGCTACATAGGCTACGTGATGTAAACAACAATAAATCTACGTCGTTATTTTCTTTGTGGATACAGATGCTATTGGTAGCAACTGCTAACGCTAATAGCCTACACTGGTCAGGGCGTGTCGTGAATATGTTTTCTCATCCAGCGTTGTCATGTTGGTGATCCGTTGTGCTTTACAGCTGCTGGGCAAACCGCTAATAACACGCTAATAACACGCTACGGCAACACGATTGTTTCATGACAAATATACCACGTTAATTAATAATCATTTAACTGCCCCGAGTCCTGACATTAGCTGCCACCGCTAATATCTTTACCTCTCTGGAGTAAACGTGGACCAAACCTGTCAGAGAGCACCGACCGGACCAGAGACTAACTGTACCGATTCAGACCCGAACCTGGAGTCACGTCTTTAGAATGGACCCGAGACCCGTTTCGGGTCGGGTCGAAACCTCGGGTTGTTTAAACTGGAGACAGACACACCTGAGTGGATGAAGCTGTTCACGTGCTCCACCACCAGTTCACACGAAAGGCCGATGGCGTGCTTGAAGTTCGCCGCCGCCACGTCCCAGTAGGAGTGGTCGCCATGGCTACGCTGCAGCCAGAGGGACATCACAGGAAGCAGCAGCTGGATGACACAGAAGATGGCAAAACCGGGACCTGGAGGGAGGGAGGGGGGACAGCGTTGGACCGGACAGCTTCTGCTTCAGCTAGCGGTTACGTGAAGGCGCGGTGCTAACGCTCTACGACTGAGAAGAAAGGCTGCTGCTTCACCACCTGCACCGACGTCATGTGGGAGGAGCTTCCGGTGAAGACGCCAGCTCACCAGTTGTCTGGTTACCTCACCTGAGCAGGTCCAGCTGCTCCTGCAGGTGTTCTCCAGCGGCCTCTAAATAAAAGCCAGATGTTTAGCGGCGGTGCATCACCTGGAACTGCCGTGACCTCTCTGAGCAGAGCGAAGAGCAGCTCCAGGGTCGGCGGCTGGTGCTGTCGGGGACAGTTGGACACGGCCGCCGTGAGCTGCTCCAGCAGCAGAGTCCAGACCTGGATGAGACCTGCGGGACAGAGAAGACCAGATCTTCACGCATTAGAAAACACATGAACGAGAGCCGGAACGTCCCCTTACCCGTGTCATCGTCAAACTCCTGGAGGACGCCGTCAACGCCGTCCTCGCTGCTCACCGAGCGCTCCTGCGATCTCATTGGCAGGCTGGCGAGCCGAGCCCCCAGGAAGACCGGCTTGGACGGCATCTTGTAGATCTTCGCCAACAGCTGCCGATGGAACGCTCAATTAAGTTGCCCGAAATAAAGGGAGGATAAAAAACCAGGGCTGGGCAACGAATAAAATTTTTAATCGCGATTAATCGCATGATTTCCCTGATTAATCGCGATTAATCGCATTGTATACGCAAAATCAAATAATGACTTCAAAAGTAGTGTAAAGGTCACTTTTATTTAAATGTTCTGCTGCCATATGAACTAAAGTGTCATAACATTTGTTGTTCAAACACTTTTAACATCAGCACTTGTCAGTAACACATATTTAGTGTAAATCTCATCTTAAAAAATGTAAAATAAAGTAAAGCTTATTACCACTACCAGGGCATTAATGTCATCCTGTTTTTATAAAAAATAATTAAAAAAAAAAGTCTACAAACAAAATCCAACAAAATGATTGTGTCTCAGCACAATCAGAACATTAAAACATTAATTTCTGAGGTAACAGCAGAAACTTTTAACGGGGAGTTCAACTTGTCAGTTGTTACAAATAACCTTGTTTCTGTTGAATCCTCCGTCTGGGAGAACTTTAAAATGAAAATGTCCACGTTAAAGTTCAGTAACTTTACCAATCTGTGTATCATTCATTCTTTCCATTTTCAATTGTCAATCAAAAATTAAAAAAGGAAAAAGTGACATTTTATTTTGTTTTATAAATCGAACACGAAAAACAAAAAGATGCCTGTTTTTTTAATATTTTAATTTTAGACTTGGATCAAAAATACGAAATTAAAAAAAATGGGCCACAGAACTGAATTAGTTTTATAATGGAGGACTGGACTTTCTGTTGTCATTACACATCTGAGCCACTAGATGGAGCCGCACTGCAGTAACCAGCTAGAGAACAGCAGGACAGTGAACACATGGAGCAGATCTGATGGAACATGGAGGAATGACCACAAACGTTTGGTTGCAGTCCTGAATCTTTGTTTTCAAACAGAATTGTTAATATTGCTACCTGAGTTGCTACCTGAACTGTAAAGTTCACTGATTTTTACCGTCTCCATGTCTGTTTTAGCTTTTCCTTACGTTAGCCTGTCAATTGTCTTCCATTTCTGCAGCAGCCAGTAACAGACTTTTCAAAACAAAAGCATGTGAGCAACATGTGTTAATGCGTGATAAAATAAATGTCAGCATTATTAAATTAATGAGTTAACGCGATAATAACGCGTTAACTTGCCCAGCCCTAAAAAAAACAAACCCAAGAACCAGAGTCCTACCTGGGAACATTTGCGCAGGTAGTTGAGAGCAGGTAGGCAGAGGTCAGTGGAGCTGTAGCCAGACAGGTGAACACAGTCTCCGATCTCTTTGTAGTCCACTTCTCCTGCACACAAACACACACAAACACACACAAATGCACACAATTATCCAGCAACAGCAACAACGAACAAATAAAAATGTCTGTGAGCCTGTTTAAATCAACCACAGCTGCTAAAACATCTACATCCAGTCACACGATTACATCTAACAAAGATGGACGTTTCTCAGAAACCTGAAGAAGCAGAAGAAGAAGCCGAGGACGTTTTACGTAAAACAGCGACTGTGTTTGCAGGTGAGGCCCCTAACCCCTAACCCCCTAACCCCTAACCACTAGCTCAAACCCCTAACCCCTAGCTCTAAACCCAACAGCAGGACCTGATTCCTGGAGGAACAGGGTTAAGGGTTGGGGGTTGGGGGCTAGGGGTTAGGGATTAGGGGGTTGGGGGTCAGGGGGTCAGGGGGTTAGGAGTTAAGGGGGTTAGGAGTTAAGGGGTTAGGGGTTGGGGTTAGGAGGGGTTAGGGGTTAGGGGGTTAGGAGTTAGGGGATCAGGGGGTTCAGGGGGTTGGGGGTTAGGGGGTTAGGGGTTAGGGGTTAGGGGGTTAGGAGTTAGGGAGTTAGGGATTAGGGGTTGGGGGTCAGGGGTTTCAGGGGGTTAGGGGTTAGGGGGTTAGGGGGTTAGGAGTTAGGGGGTTAGGGTTTGGGGTTAGGAGTTAGGGGTTAGGGGGTTAGGAGTTAGGGGATCAGGGGATTAGGGGGTTAGGGGGTTAGGAGGGGTTAGGGGTTAGGGGGTTAGGGGTTAGGGGGGGTTAAGGGGTTGGGGTTAGGGGGTCAGGGGTTGGGGTTAGGGGCTTAGGATAGGGGTTAGGGGTTAGGGGGTTAGGGGTTAGATAGGGGTTAAGGGGGTTAGGGGGTTAGGGGGTCAGGGGTTGGGGTTAGGGGCTTAGGGGTTAGGGGTTAGGGGTTAGGGGGTTAGGGGGGTTAGGGGTTAGGGGGGTTAGGGGGTTAGGGGGTTAGGAGTTAGGGGGTTAGGGGGTTAGGGGTTAGAGCTAGGGGTTAGGGGGTTAGGGGTTAGGGGTTAGGGGGTTAGGGGGTTAGGGCTAGGGGGGGCTAGGGGTAGGGGGTTAGGGGGCTAGGGGGTAGGGTAGGGGTTAGGGGGTTAGGGGGTTAGGGGTTAGGGTTAGGGTTGGGTTAGGGGGGGTTAGGGGTTAGGGTTAGGGGCTAGGTTTAGGGGGTTAGGGTCCATAAACGTGACACATGAAGGGAAACAGGAACCAACCCAAGCCTTTGACAAACTTCATAAGGCACATGATGTAATCGGTGGCTGCGTTGGCGAAGACTTGGATGTTGTCCGTGTTGATGAACGCCTCGAAGACGTCGAAGACCGGCGCCTGAGACTTTCCTGCAGAGAGGACACGTTAGGAGGAGTTACTGAGGAACACGAGGAGGGACATCAGCGCCGTCATGGACTCCAACGCACCCATGGAGTACTCTCCCAGCAGGTAGTCTTTGGTTTCGGTTTTGCTGCCGTGCACGGTCCTCAGAGCGCTGAACAGAGGCCTCCACCCCGACAGGATCTGAGGGGAGCACATCTCCACCAGCTCACCTATCGACGTCACCACCTGCAGGGCGAAACCCGGTCGGTCGGTGGGACGACATCCCCGATTGAGAAACACCGATCGGCCCGATAGTTATCGGGTCGATAATTATCGGGTCGATAATTATCGTGCACCCCTATGAAAATGTGAGACATTTGTCGGCGGTTTGACCCGACCTGGTCCTGGACGTCCTCGTCACAGAGCTCCAGCTGCATGATGTGCTCGAAAGGCCTGAAGAGCGCCTCGTTGAAGTGGAAGTGCGGAAGCTCCGCCCAGCTGGTCAGAACCTCCGTCAGGACGTCGTGGAGGAAGGACACGGCCTTCTGGGATACGTGGCGCTCTTTGTGACAGGCAGCCTGAGAAGAAGGAGCAGACGGTTTTCAGTCTCAGAGCCAGAAGGTCCCACATCTGTCCAGAGACCACAAACAACCTGCTGCTGGACGACAGTGAACCAAACACCTCCTCACCTCCACCAGGTGAGGCGCCACCACGCTCCACGCCCTCATCTTGTGCAGCAGAGGGCGGTTTTTGTTCCTGACGATCCGCAGCATGGCCTCGCCGAGCCGGAACAGGTGCAGGGCGCTGCGGCGGTCCAGCGTGGACTTGGCTTCACCTGAAACACGGAGAGTCTGAGTCTCAGGTCAGGTGTGTCTACTGGACACCTGTGAGTCACGCTGATCACCAGGGGTGTAACGATGCCTCGTGAGACGAATAAAAACCGATACAAATGCGTGAGAATTTGTATGGTTGGCATAAAAAATGAATTGCGACTGTTTTATAAGTCGGTTTCTTTTTATCCATTTATTAACTCATTTTAGGACATCAGTTGATTCAATTTCAACGTTAGAACTCATGTCCCTCGTTCTGTACCTAAAAACCAGTAGGCTACGTTACTACGTAGGCTACATTACTACGTAGGCTACATTACTACGTAGGCAACTGGTAGGCTACGTAGTAATCAGTGATGCAGGCTACGTAGTAGGCTACGTTACTAGGTAGGCTACATTACTACGTAGGCTACTGCATTAGTGATGCAGGCTACGTAGTAGGCTACGTTACTACGTAGGCTACTGGTAGGCTACGTTACTACGTAGCCTACGTTACTACGTAGCCTATTGCATCAGTGATGCAGGCTACGTAGTAGGCTACGTTACTATGCAGTAGGCTACATAGTAATGCAGCAGGCTACGTAGTAACCTATGTAGTAGGCTACGTAGTAACGTAGCCACTGCATCAGTGATGCAGTAGGCTACATTACTACGTAGCCTACTGCATAGTAATGTAGCCTACTACATAGCCTACTGCATCAGTGATGCACGTTAGCCTACTGCATCAGTGATGCAGTAGGCTACGTAGTAGGCTGCGTAGTAACGTAGCCTACTGCAGTAGGTTACGTTACTAAGTAGCCTACTGCATCACTGATGTAGTAACGTAACCTACTGCAGTAGGCTACGTAGTAACGTAGTAGGCTACGTAGTAGGCTACGTTACTCTGCAGTCGGCTACGTAGTAATGTAGTAGGCTACGTAGTAGGCTACGTTACTCTGCAGTAGGCTACGTAGTAACGTAGTAGGCTACGTAGTAGGCTACGTTACTCTGCAGTAGGCTACGTAGTAACGTAACCTACTGCAGTAGGCTACGTAGTAACGTAGTAGGCTACGTAGTAGGCTATTGCATCAGTGATGCAGAATACGTAGTAGGCTACGTTACTATGCAGTAGGCTACGTAGTAATGCAGTAGGCTACATAGTAACCTATGTAGTCGGCTACGTAGTAACATAGTAGGCTACGTAGTAGGCTACGTAACTCTGCAGTAGGCTACGTAGTAGGCTACGTTACTATGCAGTAGGCTACGTAGTAACCTATGTAGTAGGCTACGTAGTAACATAGTAGGCTACGTAGTAGGCTACGTTACTCTGCAGAAGGCTACGTAGTAACGTAACCTACTGCAGTAGGCTACGAACATCTTCAAGAAGCCGTTGAGGACGACTGAAGGGACGGCTGCGTCCACGTACCCGGCATGGCCAGCGAGTAATCTCCGGTCTCTGTGATGGAGTCGAACAGCTGACACTGGGAAGCTTTTCTCAGCTGCTGCAGGAAACCAACCAGACCGACCAGGTTCAGCTTCGTAGCTGCTTCCTCAAACAACCTGAAACACACACGCAAACACACACACACATACAGCATTTCATTACAACCGCGTGAACGTACACCGCACCGTAATAAAGAGGCCCACGATGACCTTAAAGGGGACAGAAACTGGACAGGTGTCCCTCAGGGATCCAGTCAGGTGTGCAGGACTCTGTGACATCACAGATCTGAGCAGTCAGGCGTCTGTCCATCCACCAGCTGTTCAACACAGCTGTAAAGTGTCGTTTAAAATTATGCTTTTGGGCCACCAGATCTCTGGGTCGAGCAGACGGTGGACGAGGTCCACCTGCAGCGGCCGCAGGTTCGATCCCCCCGGAGCCGAGACCCTTCAGTCTTCCGTCTCCGCCCACCTGAGCCACAACATCTTTAAATTAAAAAAAAAACCAAACAGAGCGTGTGTCGTATTTCTCCCTGAGCATGCTCCCAGCGTTTCAGGAAGACATCAGGGGGCGGGGCTTAAGATCACAGGTGTTAAAGTGATGCAACGCTCCAGGTGTTCATGCATGAATGTTACATGTTAGTTCGTTAAAGGTGGGGTAGGTGATCTTTTTTTGCAGCAGTTTTTACAATATTGCCTGAAAACCTTTTCACCTTTTCACATTCCCATTGCACCCACTGAAATAAAATGTTTGCAAAAAAAAAAAAAAAAACGAAACGTTTTGGTCCGGTCTAGAGGGTTCACGCCCCCCCAACTGGCGTGATCACAGTTTCGTTACTCGAGGACCTCCCTCAGCTCACCTGGCAATCAGGTGAGCAGATGAAGAAGAAGACGTCAACTGGCAGCAAAATCAAAGGGAAAACTGTTGTTGAAAAAGCAACAGCCATGTGGAAGCTAACCGAAGCTAACCGAAGCTAACCGAAGCTAACCGAAGCTAACCGAAGAACCAAACAGAACCAGAGTGGTTATCGGTACGGCTTTCCAGCGCTGGTGCCAGCTAAAAAATGAAGAGGGGCTCCAGACCGACGCCAAGGTGGCCCAGTTTCTACCGGACAGGTAAGATGATGCCGTTCTGATTATATAATATTTCAACATACTGATGGGTTATGGGTATTGTAGGCCTATTCACCCAGTCAGTGAGAAAATGAAAGATGATGACAAAATTATTGTCCATCGAGTGACATGACGAACATATTCCAGCATGTTTCGCTAAGCTAGCAACTCTGTCAGCTAGGCTACAGTACTATGTGTGACACCGTTAGCTAGGCTGTTGTTATCGTTGACGGAGAAGACGCCATGGCTTGAAGTTAGCCAGCCACTCTGATGCTACTTGTTGTTGGCAAATCGACGTGAGCGCTCGCGAATGCTCGTGAACTTCCCTGACCGCTCGAGACAGCGTGCGCTTTCATGTAGTCGTGAATCGTGTGAAGGCGTGGTTTCGAGGGGTGGGCTGAAGAGGAGGAGGCGGAGCCTTTGGGAGGAGGGAGGGAGTGAATGTTTTCAAAATCTCACTTCAGTTGGATTACTGGAACCATTTTTTCAAAGATCATCTACCCCACCTTTAACTGAACCCTGGTGAAGAACATGAGACGAGCTGACGGGCTGAAAGTGCAGCTCTGTTTACTACGCCGCGGCTCTACTTTCAGCCGATTAATGTGTTCGGTCCTCGTTTACTACGCCGCGGCTCTACTTTCAGCCGGTCCCTCGTTTACTACGCCGCGGCTCTACTTTCAGCCGGTTAATGTGTTCGGTCCTCGTTTTACTACGCGGGCTCTACTTTCAGCGATTAATGTGTTCGGTCCTCGTTTACTACGCCGCGGCTCTACTTTCATCCCGTTATGCGTTCGGGGTCCTCGTTTAATACGCCGCGGCTCTACTTTCAGCGGTTAACACGTCGTTCGGTCCTCGTTTACTACGCCGCGGCTCTACTTTCACCCGATTAATGCGTTCGGTCCTCGTTTACTACGCCGCGGCTTCTACTTTCTAGCCGGTTAACATGCGTTCGGTCCTCGTTTTAACTACGCCGCGGCTCTACTTTCAGCCGGTTAATGTGTTCGGTCCTCGTTTACTACGCCGCGGCTCTACTTTCAGCCGGTTAATGTGTTCGGTCCTCGTTTACTACGCCGCGCTCTACTTTCAGCCGGTTAATGCGTTTCGGTTTCTTGTTTACTACGCCGCGGCTCTACTTTCAGCCGGTTTGGCGCGTTCGGTCCTCGTTTACTACGCCGCGGCTCTACTTTCACCCGATTAATGCGTTCGGTCCTCGTTTACTACGCCGCGGCTCTACTTTCAGCCGGTTAACGCGTTCGGTCCTCGTTTACTACGCCGCGGCTCTACTTTCAGCCGGTTAATGTGTTCGGTCCTCGTTTACTACGCTGCGGCTCTACTTTCAGCCGGTTAATGTGTTCGGTCCTCGTTTACTACGCCGCGGCTCTACTTTCAGCCGGTTAATGTGTTCGGTTCTTGTTTACTACGCCGCGGCTCTACTTTCGGCCGGTTGGCGCGTTCGGTCCTCGTTTACTACGCCGCGGCTCTACTTTCAGCCGGTTAATGTGTTCGGTCCTCGTTTACTACGCCGCGGCTCTACTTTCAGCCGGTTAATGTGTTCGGTCCTCGTTTACTACGCCGCGGCTCTACTTTCAGCCGGTTAATGCGTTCGGTCCTCGTTTACTACGCCGCGGCTCTACTTTCAGCCGGTTAAGGTTCGGTGTTACTACCCGCGGCTCTACTTTCCGTTCGGTTTACTCTGCGGCTCTCTTTTTCGGTCCTCGTTTACTACGCCGCGGCTCTACTTTCAGCCGGTTAATGTTGTTCGGTCTCGTTTACTACGCCGCGGCTCTACTTTCAGCCGGTTAACGTGGTTCGGTTGTTTACGCCGCTGGCTAGCTTTAAACAGGGGGTTAATGTGTTCGGTCCTTGTACTACGCGCGGCTCTACTTTTAGCCGGTTAATTCGTTCGGTTTGTTTACTACGCCGCGGCTCTACTTTTCAGCCGGTTAATGCGTTCGGTCCTTGTTTACTACGGGGAGGGGGCGGTACTTTTAGGCCGGTAACTTTCAGCCGGTTCGGTTCGGTCTTTTACTACGCCGCGGCTCTACTTTCAGCCGGTTAACGTTCCTCGTTTTACTCTCTACTTTCAGCCGGGTTGTGTTTACGGTTCAGCCGGCTCGTTTACTACGCCGCGGCTCTACTTTCAGCCGGTTAATGGTGTTCGTCCTGTTACTACCGGTCGTTCTTCTACTTTCAGCGGTTAACTACTACGCCTCGGCTCTACGTTCAGCCGGTTAATGTGTTCGGTCCTCGTTTACTACGCCGCGGCTCTACTTTCAGCCGGTTAATGCGTTCGGTCCTCGTTCGCTTACTTTAAGGCCGGTCCTTTTACTACGCCGGGCTCTACTTTCAGCCGGTTAACGTGTCGTTCTACACGCCGGGCTCTCTTTCAGCAGCCGGTTAATGTGTTCGGTCCTCGTTTAAGACGTTTACGCGGCTCTACTTTCAGCCTGGTTAACGCGTTCGGCCGTTTTACGACGCTCTACTTTCAGCCTCGGTCCTGCTTTACTACGCCGCGGCTCTACTTTCAGCCGGTTAATGTGTTCGGTCCATCTGTTCCAACAGATCAGTAAACATTTATTTTATTCCCTTCAAACGCAGCCCAGAAAACCTTTTACATAAGAGATCATCCCTGGAACCAGCAGAGACGCTAACGTATTCAAACAGACGTGCACACGCCTGCATGTGTGTGTGTGTGTGTGTGTGTGTGCTAAGCTTGAACAAGTGTAACTCTCAGGCGCGACACACACACACACACACACACACACACACACACACACACACACACACACACACAGATTATTAGCTGCTGTGCATGTGACAGGAAGTGGTCAGACGACTGAGTCTTGACTTTAATCAGAAGAAGAGAAACTCATGAGCTCATCTTTATCTTTTCTCTCATTTCTTTTGAGGCTCTGAAAGTCATTAAAGTCGGAGGAGACTCTGCAGCTCTGCTGCCACCTTGTGGCTTAAAGGTGGAAAAAGAAAACTCAGATAAATGGAGACGTCCAGATGTTGTTCAACCACTGGCTCCACTGATGGTCAGTTTAACCCATTGAAGCCCTGCAGGACGTAGAGGGTCACATGACCTCTGAAACACTGCTGGTCGGTTGTTAACTATGTCAGCTAATTAACTCATCCTTGTAATTAAATCAGGTGCAGGTGAGATTTAATGAGAGAAAGTCGTTTCTGGTACTAAACGTGAAACTTTATTTAAGCTCCTGCCAAACCCCTAACCCCAACTTTAACCCTTATTTTACCACCTTTGATTTTGTATATATGTTATTGTTTTTATGTGGTTTATATTTCTCATGATTTACTTCCCTTTTATTAGCACTTATTTATTCTTTTTAGCACTTATTTATTCTTACTAATTTATATAATTAACTGGGATTCAGGAGGTTTGAGATTTGAAAATATTTTATCAGGAACAAAGTCTTATCACGTCAGGACTATGGATGGAGGGACCCTCGGTCATGGAGCCATTTTAGTAAATTAATATCACTGTCACAGCTCTGACCTTTGACCCCTGGCCCGCATTGCTTCCATTTTATATCTCATTTTTTATGGTTTTAATAATACCAAGAAATTGCCATGATCCCTGAGAGCACGTGCTCTTGGAGTTCCCCTTCGAGTTTAAGGCGGGGCCTCCGTCTTACCTGTCGGCCTGTGTTGACAGTGTGCACACGGCCTTGGCGGCGCCGGTGCCGGTCATCAGGCTGCCGCCCTTCAGGTCCAGGCCCCGCCCCCCCCTGGCGCCCTCCTTCAGCAGCTCCTGGATGGACAGCGGCTGGATGACCGGCTGGCTGAGGCTCATTTCGGCGCCGTCGGGGCAGGGCTCGCAGCTCAGCTCCAGGCCCAGGTCCACGCTGGGCGCCTGCTGGCTCTGCTGGGTGATGGTGGTCAGGGAGGGGGGCTGCAGGGCGCCGTCGCTGAAGTGGGTGTGTTCCAGCGAGCTGATGTACTCCGTCACCCTGAGACGCGGTTCGGTGGTTAGAAACGTTCAGCTTCAGCAGGTGAAGATCAGGTGGCGCCACCTACCTGAAGACGTGCGGCCAGCAGTCGTGGTTGTGGCTGCCCATCTCCAGGCCCACGTTCAGGATGGCGTCCATGCAGAGGACGTGAGCCGTGTGGAGACGGACCCCCTGAGGACGACCCATCTGCTCCAGACGCTGCTCGACGCGCTGCTTCACTGGGAACACAAGGAAACACAAAAACTCAAAAACGAAGACCAGCAGACACCAGCAGAGACCAGCAGAGACCAACAGGGACCAGCAGAGACCAGCAGGGACCAGCAGACCAGCAGACCAGCAGACACCAGCAGAGACCAGCTACCAGCAGACCAGCAGAGACCAGCAGACCAGCCCAGGGACCAGAGACCAGCAGACCAGCAGACCAGCAGCAGAGACCAGCAGAGCAGCAGCAGAGACCCAGAGGACAGGACAGCAGAGACCAGCAGGGACCAGCAGGGACCAGAAGAGACCAGCAGAGACCAGCAGGGACATGCAGGGACATGCAGAGACCAGCAGAGACCAGCAGGGACCAGCAGGGACCAGCAGAGACCAGCAGGGACCAGCAGGGACCAGAAGAGACCAGCAGGGACCAGCTGGAACCAGCAGAGACCAGCAGAGACCAGCTGGAACCAGCAGAGACCCAGAGACCAGCAGAGACCAGCAGGGACCAGCAGAGACCAGCAGGGACCAGCAGGGACCAGCAGAGACCAGCTGGAACCACAAGACCACAGGACCAGCAGGGACCAACAGAGACCACCAGGGACCAGCAGGGACCAGCAGGGACCAGCAGGGACCAGCAGAGACCAGCTGGAACCAGCAGAGACCAGCAGGAACCAGCAGGGACCAGCAGAGACCAGCTGGAACCAGCAGAGACCAGCAGAGACCAGCAGGGACCAAGCAGAGACCAGCAGGGACCAGCAGGGACCAGCAGGGACCACAGACCAGCAGAGACCAGCAGAGACCAGCTGAGACCAGCTGGACCAGCAGAGACCAGCAGAGACCAGCAGGGACCAACAGAGACCAGCAGAGACCAGCAGAGACAAGCAGAGACCAGCAGGGACCAGCAGGGACCAGGACCAGCAGAGACCAGCAGAGACCAGCAGAGACCAGCAGAGACCAGCAGAGACCAGCAGAGACCAGCTGAACCAGCAGGACCAGCAGGGACCAGCAGGGACCAGCAGGGACCAGCAGGGACCAGCAGAGACCAGCAGAGACCAGCAGGGACCAGCAGAGACCAGCAGAGACCAGCAGAGACCAGCAGAGACCAGCAGAGACCAGCAGGGACCAGACCAGGGACCAGCAGAGACCAGCAGACCAGCAGAGACCAGCAGAGACCAGCAGAGACCAGCAGAGACCAGCAGAGACCAGCAGGACCAGCAGGGACCACCAGCAGGGACAGCAGAGACCAGCAGAGACCAGCAGACCCAGACCACAGCAAGACACAGGACCAGCAGAGACCAGGACCAGCAGGGAGGACAGCAGGACCAGCAGGGACCAGCAGGGACCAGCAGGGACATTTGTCTTTAAGCTCTCAGTACCTTGTGTGATGGCGTCCCCCGTCTCTCCCGCCTCCTTCTCGTCCTTGTCTTCCTGGACGCAGGACGCTGCAGCCATCTGGGCTAAAGCTGATGCACAGTTGGCAGCCACACCTGAGGGACACAGAGGACAAGCTGAGTTTCCTGAGGGACACAGAGGACAAGCTGAGTTTCCGTCCTCCAGGTCTAAATGTCCATCAGTCATGATGATCAGAGCTTCTCTGCACCAGTTTCTGTCCAGACTGGGACCTGAACCCAGTTCATCATCAGAGTTGGACTGGGACTGATGGACATGGACAAACATGGACTGATATTCAGGGTCCCAGCAGAGTTCTGGTCCAGCTCATCGGACCTCTGTTTCGAGTTCATGGACTCATGAGTGTTTAGAACCAGTCTGGATCAGAGTCTGGGACCTGGACTTCAGTCACTGGTCCTGGTCCAGAAACGAGACTGAGGTCAGAGGTTGAGGAGGACGTCCATCAGCTGGAGGACGTTTCTTCCTGGACGTCTCCAGATTCACCATCAATTAAGAACTAAACCTGAAAATTACTGACTTCTGTCCACACAGCAACATTTTATTTTACCGTCCTCGTACGCCCGGTTCACAACATACGTGTCCAGAGACGGGTCTCCGTCCACGTACGCCCGGTTCACAACATACGTGTCCAGAGACGGGTCTCCGTCCACGTACGTCCGGTTCACGCCATACATGTCAATGACGGGTCTCCGTCCACGTACGCCCGGTTCACAACATACGTGTCCAGAGACGGGTCTCCGTCCACGTACGCCCGGTTCACCAACATACGTGTCCAGAGACGGGTCTCCGTCCACGTACGCCCGGTTCACAACATACGTGTCCAGAGACGGGTCTCCGTCCACGTACGCCCGGTTCACGCCAAACGTGTCCAGAGACGGGTCTCCGTCCACGTACGCCCGGTTCACAACATACGTGTCCAGAGACGGGTCTCCGTCCACGTACGCCCGGTTCACAACATACGTGTCCAGAGACGGGTCTCCGTCCACGTACGCCCGGTTCACATCATACGTGTCCAGAGACGGGTCTCCGTCCACGTACGCCCGGTTCACGCCAAACGTGTCCAGAGACGGGTCTCCGTCCACGTACGCCCGGTTCACAACATACGTGTCCAGAGACGGGTCTCCGTCCACGTACGCCCGGTTCACGCCATACGTGTCCAGAGACGGGTCCGTCCACGTACGCCGGTTTCACGCCAAACGTGTCCAGAGAGGAGTCTCCGTCCACGTACGCCCGGTTCACGCCAAACGTGTCCAGAGACGGGTCTCCGTCCACGTACGCCCGGTTCACATCATACGTGTCCAGAGACGGGTCTCGGGTCTCGGGTCTCCGTCCACGTACGCCCGGTTCACATCATACGTGTCCAGAGACGAGTCTCCGTCCACGTACGCCCGGTTCACGTCATACATGTCCAGAGACGGGTCTCCGGGTCTCGGGTCTCGGGTCTCGCGTCTCCGTCCACCCACCCAGATGGCAGCTGAGCGCCGCAGCCTTGCGTAGCCCGTCCAGACTCAGGCAGATGGTGTCCCTCTCCCGCTGGCTCTGGTCCTTCAGCCCGTCGGCCCCCAGGATGAACGCCAGGCCCTTGGAGCTGCCCGCCATGCGACCCGTCAGCGGCGTGGACAGCACGTCCATCAGGTTCTTCCAGACGCCGGTGAGGATGAAGCGGGAAAACACGGCTCCTGGAAACACAGACAGACTGGCCTCAGATCAGCGGACCGGATAATCTCCAGCTGATGGACCTCTGAGACCTGAACCCAGACCAGCAGCGGTACCGTCTTCTCTCCCGAGATGCTGCTTCGTTAAAATCACGTCTTTATTTCCGGGTTTTCAGCTCCGACTCACTGACCTGCAGTCGCGGCGTCTCCGGCCTCTCTGTCGCAGCTCAGCGCAGATTTACCCGGCGGCCTCCTGATCAGCTGACCTCCGATGGCGCTGCTGCCGAGGCCGTCGATGTCTGGGAGGAGACAAGAGTCCACATGTCACTTCATCTGTCCAGGGAGACGAGGACGCAACGGGACCGTCGCAAACGTTTGTAGGGGGCCTCCCTGTGCCGATGCGTGGGCCCGGGCGCGCCCCTGCTGGCGGGCCCGGGCGCGCCCCTTACTGGTGGGCCCGGACGCGCCCTTGCTGGTGGGCATACGGTGAACAAATGCAGCAGAAATGCAGCAAACGGGCAGAACAAATGTTGAACAGCTGTTGAACAGATGTTCAACATCTGCTCAACATCTGTTCAACAGCAGCTGTTCAACATCTGTTCAACAGCAGCTGTTCAACATCTGTTCAACAGCTGTTCAACATCTGTTCAACAGCTGTTCTACAGCAGCTGTTCAACATTTGTTCAACATCTGTTCAACATCTGTTCAACATCTGCTCAACATCTGTTTTACAGCTGTTCAACATTTGTTCAACATCTGTTCAACATGTGCTCATCTGCTCAACATCTGTCAAGTCTGAGGTCAGAGGGGGAGGAGCTACAGCACCACCTGGAGGCCACATTCACATGCCTGATTAGAAAACAGCTTCTGCATTAATGCAGCAGGTGAACGTGATCATTTCTTTCTAATTAGCAGAACCTGAGACCTGGAATGAGCTGGACCTGGACCAGGCTGGACCTGGACCAGGCTGGACCTGGACCGGGCTGGACCTGGACCAGGCTGGACCTGGACCAGTCTGGACCTGGACCAGGCTGGACCAGGCTGGACCTGGACCATGGACCTGGACCTGGACCAGGCTGGACCTGGACCAGGCTGGACCTGGACCAGGACCTGGACTGGACCTGGCTGGACCCTGGACCAGCTGGACCCAGGCGGACCTGGACCTGGACCAGTCTGGACCTGGACCAGGCTGGACCTGGACCGGGCTGGACCTGGACCAGTCTGGACCTGGACCAGGCTGGACCTGGACCAGGCTGGACCAGGCTGACCTGGACCGGGCTGGACCTGGACCAGGCTGGACCTGGACCGGGCTGGACCTGGACCAGGTTGAACCTGGACCGGGCTGGACCTGGACCAGGCTGGACCTTGGACCTGGACCGGGCTGGACTACACACCCGTCAGCGTGGTGATGACGGGCAGCGCCCGGTCCTCCGGGGAGCCCCAGTACCCGGCCTCCGCCAGCAGGTTGCGCTCCAGAACCTGGTGGTAAAGCTCCTCGATCCAGGCCTGGGACAGAACCACCAGCACGCCGCTGCTCTGGATCAGGTGCACGAACTCCTTCTGCACAGAAGAAGCAGGCGGAGACCGTTAGCGCGTAGCGTTAGCGCGCCGTTAGCGCGTCGTTAGCGTCCTCCGTCCTGGCGCCGGAGGCTCTGATCCGAGGCTCTGCTCACCAGGCCGAGGACGGGCGCCGGCGCTCGCCGTTTGTAGTAGTCGCAGCAGCAGAGCTTGAGGTTGAGCAGGAGAGCGTAATACGACACCAGGTAAAGGGCGTCGGCGTTCATCAGAGACTGGCAGCTCAGACCGTCACCTGACTCGAACCCTGGAGACTGAAGCCCACCTGAGGAGGAGGAGAACCACCAACGACCCGTAACTAAACATGAAATCCACCGTTCTGACGTCCAGGAGGAGGAGGAGGAGGAGGAGGAGGAGAAGGTGGTGGAGGAGGAGGAGGAGATGAGGGGGAGGAGGAGGTTGGTGGAGGAGGAGGAGGGAGGAGGAGGAGAGGTGGAGGAGGTGGAGGAGGAGGAGGTGGGGAGGAGGAGGAGGAGGAGGGAGGAGGAGGAGGAGGAGGAGGAGGAGGAGAGGAGGAGGAGGAGGAGGAGGCGGAGGAGGAGGAAGAGTGAAGGTGGTGGAGGAGAGGAGGAGGAGGAGGAGGAGGAGGAGAGGTAGGAGGAAGGAGGAGAGGGTGGTGGAGGAGGAGGAGGAGGAGGAGGGGAGGGGAAGGAGGAGAGGAGGAGGAGAAGGTGGTGGAGAGGGGAGGAGAGGTGGGGAGGAGGAGGAGGAGGAGATGTAGAGGAGGAAGGATGGAGGAGGGAGAGGAGGGTGGAGGAGGATGGGAGGAGGAGGAGAGAGGAGGAAGGGGAGGAGGAGAGGAGGGAGGAGGAGGAGGAGAGGAGATGTGGTGGAGGATGAGGGGGGAGATAGGGTAGGAGGAGGAGGAGGAGGAGAATGAAGAGAGGAGGAGGAGGAGGAGATGGAGGAGGTAGGAGGAGGAGGAGAGTCGGAGGAGGGACGAGGAGATGAGGTGGTAGAGGAGGAGGAGGAGAAGAGAGGAGGAGGAGGGAGGAGGTGGGTGAGGAGGAGGAGGAGAGGAAGGCAGAGATGGAGGAGAAGGAGGACTAGGAGGAGGCGGGAGGGAGGAGGTGGAGGAGGATGAAGAGGAAGGTTTGGTGGGAGGAGTAGGAGGAGGAGGGAGGAGGAGGTGGTGGTGGAGGATGAAGAGAAGGAGGAAGAGGAGGAGGATGAAGAGAAGGAGTAGGAGGAGGAGGATGAAGAGAAGGAGGAGGTGGTGGAGGAGGAGATGTGGGGGGAGGAGAAGGAGAAGGAGATGGAGGAGGAGGAAGAGTAGATGGAGGAGATGGAGATGGAGAAGGAGGAGGAGGAGATGGAGGAGGAGGAGGAGGAGGAGGAGGAGGACGAGGAGGTGGAGGTGGTGGAGAAGGAGGAGGAGGAGGAGGAGGAGAAAGGAGGAGGAGGAGGAGTGGAGGAGATGTAGGAGTAGGAGAAGGGGGTGGAGGATGAGGAGGAGGAGGAGGAGGAGGAGAAAAACCTAAGTGATTTAGGTTATAATCAAGAAAACCATGGAAAATGGTAAGATATCAGCTCTTAAATAAAACTCTTATGAGCAATCTTTGTGGTTATCGTTATGTTTGTCCAAACAAATGTACCTTTAGTTGTACCAGGCATTAAAATGAACAAGAAACTGAAGAAAACAAGGTGGTCTAATAATTTTTTCCATGACTGTAGATAAACATTTAAACATCTCATTACTGGTCAAACACCATCATGTTTGTTTACCATCTGGACTCTGAGACTAAAGGGCCATAAAACTCCTTTTCTGTGACTTTAAGAACATCAAGCGTTCATTTTTCTGGCATCTCTTGTGATTTTATGAAGATTAAAATATTCTGCATGGCATATTGATTCTTTGCATTCATGATTGTATTAAACTCTTTAATTGACGTTTGTTTCTAGTCTCGTCAATGGCACCAGATAAAAGAACACGGATAATTACTTTTAATTTCCTTCATAACTTTGTGCCGCTGACACATTTAAAACTACTAAAGGTTATTTTATTTATTTATTACTGGAGGACCAACTTCTCATCAGTTTCAGCAGAACCATCAGAGGAAATATTCTGCCTGGTTGATGAACTCATCACTTTAAACTGGTTTAGTACCAGAAGCTCTGCCCCCCCCCCCTCATTACCAGCCTGCAGCCCGGAGCAGAAGGTGGAGCAGAAGTTCTGCAGCGACAGGTCCACCTCCGCGGCGGTTCCGAGGCCCAGCAGCCGCGGCAGCAGCGCCGCCAGCGACTGCACGAACAGCCGGGCGCTCTGCTGGTCGGCCTCCTGGTTGCGGAGCAGCTTGAGGGACAGGGCGGCGGAGCGCAGGGAGCGGTGGCCCGGACAGTCCCGGGGGGTCTGCTGCTCCTCCTCCGCCAGAGACGCGTTGTCGGAGCCGATGTCGGACACGTCGGAGCGGCCCGAGTCCTTCTCAGCCGCCATGGAGTACTGATCACAGGAGTCGAACTCTGTCCGGGACAAGTCCTGCTCCTCCATGCTGGGAGACGACAGGGACAAGGAGGACGTCACCACGAGAAGAGCTCTGGGACTGGTGTTACTGGTGTTACTGGTGCCACTGACCACTCATGTCCCCCCCGCCCAAAAAAAAAAAAAAAAAAAAAATATATATATATATATATATATATACATATATTCTCGCATGACTGTCAATAGTTAATCATGATTAATCACAAATTAATCACATATTTTTATCTGTTCTAAATCCACCTTATACAGATCTTTTTCAAGTTGTATTACTCTTATTAATACGAGTCCTGACTAGAACCAGGAGATACGACCATATTAGTCCAGTCCTGAGGTCTCTGGCTTCCTGTCACTCAGAGAATAGACTTTAAAACAGCTCTACTTGTGTTCAAGTCTCTTCATGGCCCCAAAGTCCATCTCTGACATGTTAGATCCATATGAACCAACCTGGACTCTGAGAACCTCAGGTAGTGGTCTCCTGCTGGTGTCCAGAGTCAGGACTAAACAAGGTGAAGCTGTGTTTCAGTTTTATGCTCCTAAAATCTGGACCAGTCTTCTAGAAGATGTGAGACAGACCTGAACTCTGACAATGTTCTGATCCAGACTGAAAACAGTTCTGTTTAGATGTGAAGATGATGACTGGAAGGATTTTATCTGCACTCTTCATTTTTAATTTAATTAATTAATTTTTTTATCAATTTTATTTATTATTGATTATTTTTATGCTTGTATGGAATGATTCTATTTGCCTTCTTGTGATTTTATGCATCTGTAAAGCACTTTGAATTGCCTTGTGTACGAATTGTGCTCTACAAATAAAGTTGCCTTGCCTAATATGAGAGTACACAAATGCTAGCCTTATGCAAAACAAATGTATGTTTATTTATTGCTACAATGCCAAATCCATTATATATTATATATATATATATATATACTCAATATTTTCTCTTATGTTGTAAAAAGAATATTTTCGTGGTTTGCTTCAAACGGGGGGGGGGCTCTCTGCATCTGCGCTCTGTTTAACCAACAAGTGATATTTCAGTAGTCGGACTCCGGTGGTAACTAAATTCACATCGACAGCAAACACAAACAACATTTATCTTGTGGAGTTAGCCATCAGGCAAGGTTTTGAAGCTAAACTTACCATTCAAAATAGTATCTTTTGTATCCATTTTATCCCAGCTACTGCTAACGGAGGTTTGTTTACGTCTGTCTGTCTGCGGCATGGACGTCGACGTCAGTGCATGACTTCCTGTTTTAACAGGACTACGGAGGGGCCCGAGGCTCATGAAGCCTGGAGGCAACACCTACTCTCCTCTCTACTATTGTACAACAACGGCCGACTCGCTTTAATCGCGCGTTAAAAAAATTAGTTGCGTTAAAATTATTTTGCGTTAATCAAGCGTTAACGCGTTAACTTTGACAGCCCTAATATATATATATATATATATATATATATATGTATACATAAAACCTGATCAACCACCTATAACATAACAATCGCTTCCATGGAGTTTTGAAATCACGCTAACGTGAGCTAACGGACGCTAATGCTAACGTGCGCTAGCCAGCAGCAGTCTCTCCTCTCCCTCATCTCTCTCATCTAAAGCTTCCATGAGATTAAAAAAACAAAAAAAAAAAAATCACTCAACCTCATTTACTTTAATTAAAGGTATTAATTTAAATGGAACCACAAGCCAAAATCCTTTAAATGTTAATCTTTTTCAGTTAGTAATTCTGATGCATGTATTTCCATCAGTCAAGGAGCCTTTATTTTTTATATCAGTCAGTAATGAACATTATTTAAGTTGATGTGAGATATCAAATAGGTTTGTTTGATAGCTTTAAGAAAATGTTTGAGAGGCTTGACAATAGTTTTTCATTAGAAAAAATAAATATCTGTTTATTTAAAGAGTCCAAAGTATTTTTGATTTTGTTCATAGTATTGATGTATTGATCTTAGGTATATGTGTGTGTTATCGATATCGGTTTTAAACAGTTATGGCGCATCCCTACCTGAAGTTGCTCTCGCTGTACCGCGACCCTCCTCCGTGGTGCGACTTGGTCCTGGACTCCACAGACAGGAAGTTGGTGATGTCCGGGAAGACGAGGGCGTGACTCCTCTGCACCACATCAGGAGGAACTACGCCTCCTCTCTCCCCTCCTCCTCCCCTTTCCTTCTCTCCTCGCCCCCCACCCCCCCTCCCTCCCTCCTCTTTCCTCTCACCCCCCTGATCCCTCCTGAGGCTCGGCTCACGCTTGGTTCCCTCCGGACCGCCGGTGGAGGGGGAGGGGAGGCGGGCGTCCTCGCCGCACTCCTCTGGAGTGGTATGACCGCGACCCGGGCCGAGGTCCCCCATCTCCAGATCCAAAGTGGTCTGGCCCGTTTCCGTGGTGATGCTGATGCTGATGTCGGGGCTGCGCTCGGTGGCCCCGGCGGCGGCCATGTTGGAGGAGGAGGAGCCGGGGTCCCAGGGGGGCTGCTCCGAGGACAGGACCTGTCTCTGCCACCTGAAGTCGGCCTCGTTGATCTCCATGGACTCGCGGGTCGACTCCGTTCCATCTTTCAGGTCGTCCAGTCGCCTGAGGAGGAGGCGGGCCTGCGGCGAGAAACCGCCATCATCACCTGTCAATCAACGCTAAACTCTGGTGGAAACGATCCGTCCACACAGCAGGACACTTTCAGGTGACAGGACATCCTGTCTTCAGCCTGGATCTGAGTCCAGATTAGATCTGAGTCCAGCCTGGATCTGAGTCCAGACTGGATCTGAGTCCAGCCTGGATCTGAGTCCAGACTGGATCTGAGTCCAGCCTGGATCTGAGTCCAGATTAGATCTGGGTCCAGACTGGATCTGAGTCCAGACTGGATCTGCTAGAGTCCAGACTGGATCTGAGTCCAGACTGGATCTGAGTCCAGATTAGATCTGAGTCCAGACTGGATCTGAGTCCAGACTGGATCTGCTAGTCCAGACTGGATCTGCTAGAGTCCAGACTGGATCTGAGTTCAGCCTGGATCTGAGTCCAGACTGGATCGAGTCTAGAGATCTGATCAGACTGGATTGAGTCCAGACATGCTAGTCAGAGATCTGAGTTCAGCCTGGATCTGAGTCCAGATTGGATCTGAGTCCAGACTGGATCTGAGTCCAGACTGGATCTGCTAGAGTCCAGACTGGATCTGAGTCCAGCCTGGATCTGAGTCCAGATTGGATCTGAGTCCAGACTGGATCTGAGTCCAGACTGGATCTGCTAGAGTCCAGACTGGATCTGAGTCCAGCCTGGATCTGAGTCCAGATTGGATCTGAGTCCAGACTGGATCTGAGTCCAGACTGGATCTGAGTCCAGACTGGATCTGAGTCCAGACTGGATCTGCTAAAGTCCAGACTGGATCTGAGTCCAGACTGGATTTGAGTCCAGCCTGGATCTGAGTCCAGACTGGATTTGAGTCCAGCCTGGATCTGAGTCCAGACTGGATCTGAGTCCAGACTTGATCTGAGTCCAGATTGGATCTGAGTCCAGACTGGATCTGAGTCCAGACTGGATCTGCTAGAGTCCAGACTGGATCTGAGTCCAGCCTGGATCTGAGTCCAGACTGGATCTGAGTCCAGACTGGATCTGAGTCCAGATTAGATCTGAGTCCAGACTGGATCTGAGTCCAGACTGGATCTGAGTCCAGACTGGATCTGAGTCCAGCCTGGATCTGAGTCCAGATTAGATCAGATCTGGTCCAGACTGGATCTGAGTCCAGACTGGATCAGAGTCAGATTAGATCTGAGTCCAGACTGGATCTGAGTCCAGACTGGATCTGAGTCCAGACTGGATCTGAGTCCAGACTGGATCTCCAGACTGGATCTGAGTCCAGACTGGAGAGGACTGATCTGAGTCCAGATGGATCTGCTGAGTCCAGACTGGATCTGAGTCCAGCCTGGATCTGAGTCCAGACTGGATCTGAGTCCACTGACGAGAGTCCAGACTGGATCTGAGTCCAGACTGGATCTGAGTCCAGACTGGATCTGAGTCTGAGACTGGATCTCTGAGTCCAGACTGGATCTGAGTCCAGACTGGATCTGAGTCGAGCCTGGATCTGAGTCCAGACTGGATCTGAGTCCAGCCTGGATCTGAGTCCAGACTGGATCTGAGTCCAGACTGGATATCTGAGTCCAGATGGATTCTGAGTCCTGGAGAGTCCAGCCTGGATCTGAGTCCAGACTGGATTTGAGTCCAGACTGGGGAGTCCAGACTGGATCTGAGTCCAGACTGGATTGAGTCCAGATTGGATCTGAGTCCAGACTGGATCGAGTCCAGATCTGGATGCTGAGTCCAGAGACTGGATCTGAGTCCAGCTGGATCTGAGGATCTGGTCCAGACTGGATCTGAGTCCAGATTAGATCTGAGTCCAGATGGATCTGAGTCCAGACTGGATCTGAGTCCAGACTGGATCAGTCCAGCCTGGATCTGAGTCCAGATTAGATCTGGGTCCAGACTGGATCTGAGTCCAGCCTGGATCTGAGTCCAGATTAGATCTGAGTCCAGACTGGATCTGAGTCCAGACTGGATCTGAGTCCAGACTGGATCTGAGTCCAGACTGGATCTGAGTCCAGACTGGATCTGGGTCCAGACTGGATCTGAGTCCAGACTGGATCTGGATCTGAGTCCAGCCTGGATCTGAGTCCAGATGAGATCTGGGTCCAGACTGGATCTGGGTCCAGAATGGATCTGAGTCCAGACTGGATCTGCTAGAGTCCAGACTGGATCTGAGTCCAGACTGGATCTGGTAGAGTCCAGACTGGATCTGAGTCCAGACTGGATCTGAGTCCAGATTGGATCTGAGTCCAGCCTGGATCTGAGTCCAGATTAGATCTGGGTCCAGACTGGATCTGAGTCCAGACTGGATCTGAGTCCAGACTGGATCTGAGTCCAGCCTGGATCTGAGTCCAGCCTGGATCTGAGTCCAGATTAGGTCTGGGTCCAGACTGGATCTGAGCCCAGACTGGATCTGAGTCCAGACTGGATCTGAGTCCAGCCTGGATCTGAGTCCAGATTAGATCTGGGTCCAGACTGGATCTGAGTCCAGACTGGATCTGAGTCCAGACTGGATCTGCTAGAGTCCAGACTGGATCTGCTAGAGTCCAGCCTGGATCTGAGTCCAGACTGGATCTGCTAGAGTCCAGACTGGATCTGCTAGAGTCCAGACTGGATCTGAGTCCAGACTGGATCTGCTAGAGTCCAGACTGGATGTGAGTCCAGACTGGATCTGCTAGTCCAGATTGGATCTGCTAGTCCAGACTGGATCTGCCAGTCCAGATTGGATCTGCTAGTCCAGACTGGATCTGAGTCCAGACTGGATCTGAGTCCAGACTGGATCTGCTAGAGTCCAGATTGGATCTGAGTCCAGACTGAATCTGCCAGTCCAGATTGGATCTGAGTCCAGACTGGATCTGCCAGTCCAGATTGGATCTGCTAGTCCAGACTGGATCTGAGTCCAGATTGGATCTGCTAGAGTCCAGACTGGATCTGCTATAGTCCAGACTGGATCTGCTAGTCCAGATTGGATCTGCTAGTCCAGACTGGATCTGAGTCCAGACTGGATCTGAGTCCAGACTGGATCTGCTAGAGTCCAGATTGGATCTGCTAGAGTCCAGATTGGATCTGAGTCCAGACTGGATCTGCTAGAGTCCAGACTGGATCTGCTAGTCCAGATCCAGACTGATCTGAGTCCAGCCTGGATCTGAGTCCAGACTGGATCTGAGTCCAGACTGGATCTGAGTCCAGACTGGATCTGCCAGTCCAGATTGGATCTGCTAGTCCAGACTGGATCTGAGTCCAGATTGGATCTGCTAGAGTCCAGACTGGATCTGCTATAGTCCAGACTGGATCTGCTAGTCCAGATTGGATCTGCTAGTCCAGACTGGATCTGAGTCCAGACTGGATCTGAGTCCAGACTGGATCTGAGTCCAGACTGGATCTGAGTCCAGACTGGATCTGCTAGAGTCCAGACTGGATCTGGAGTCAAGATGGCTAGAGTCCAGACTGGATCTGCTAGAGTCCAGACTGGATCTGCTAGAGTCCAGTCTTCATCTGCTAGAATCCAGACTGGATCATATATGGTTGTCCCACATGGTTGTCCCACATATATGTCATATGTGGGACAAATAAAAGGAATAAAGGAATATAATAATAATTATTATTATATGAGTATGATTATATAATAATAATTATTATTATATAATCATACGAGTCTTGATCAAAACCTTTAAATCTCTGCTCATGTTTCACATCAGCAGCAGCTGTGTAACTTCACCTGACTCCTCACTGATACCAGTCTGGACCATCAGGACCATCAGAACTGGGACCGTCTGGACCATCAGAACTGGGACCGTCTGGACCGTCAGAACTGGGACCGTCTGGACCATCAGAACTGGGACCGTCTGGACCGTCAGGACTGGGACCGTCTGGACCGTCAGGACTGGGACCGTCTGGACCATCAGGACTGGGACCGTCTGGACCATCAGGACTGGGACCGTCTGGACCATCAGAACTGGGACCATCTGGACCATCAGAACTGGGACCGTCAGGACCATCAGGACCGTCAGGACTGGGACCGTCTGGACCATCAGAACTGGGACCATCAGGACCATCAGAACTGGGACCGTCTGGACCATCAGAACCGTCAGGACTGGGACCGTCTGGACCATCAGAACTGGGACCGTCTGGACCATCAGAACTGGGACCGTCTGGACCATCAGGACTGGGACCGTCTGGACCGTCAGGACTGGGACCGTTTGGACCATCAGAACTGGGATCAAACCAGCCTGATTATCTAAGAGCGTGAGGCTGCTTCAGGTCTGTCGACCGGTAACTGGTCTTCGTACCTGCTCCAGTAACTGGTCTTCGTACCTGCTCCAGTAACTGGTCTTCATACCTGCTCCAGTAACTGGTCTTCGTACCTGCTCCAGTAACTTGTCTTCGTACCTGCTCCAGTAACTGGTCTTCATACCTGCCCAGTAACTGGTCTTCGTACCTGCTCGCGGTCGATGCCACGCCCCTGTGAGAGTTCGTCCAGCGCGCTCAGGAGTCCACAGGCACAAGAGACGGAGGAGTAACAGGCCTCGATGCCTCCCTTCATGCAGGCTTCGGTCATCCCGTCCATCACCCTGCAGCAGGAGGTGGAACGTCAGCGTTGAACTGAAACACAAATCCGTATGAAGTTTATTTCAGTGGGAATAAGGAGGGAGAACATAAACGGAGCCTCGGACAGTTTCAGCAGGTCCAGGTGGGACTTCCTCTTGGAGAAGGAGCGTTTCCTGGTCTCAGCTTCAGCCACACAAGGTCCAGCGAGGTCGTAGAGGCGCTGAGGACTCCCCAGGATCTGACGAACACATGAACGCACCACTGATGACCTCCATGAAACCTTCTGACCACCGAGACTCTGAGGAACTGCTCCGCCCACCTCCTTCATGATGCGGATGGCCTCGGTCCGGTGCTGGGGGGGCGGGTACAGCAGGATCCGGTGGTACAGCGACTGCAGCACCGGCTTCATGGACTCCACGCAGCTCACCAGGCGCACCAGCTCCGCCGCCACGTAGCACACCGTCCGCACCACCGGCGCGATCCTGGCGGGGGCGCTGGAGGAGCAGCCGGACCCCCGACCCTGATCCGACACCCCCCCGCCGACGAGGTCCAGGTCCTGGCTGAATCCTGGGACAGAGAGCAGAGACAGGTCTTTAAACCTGAGCTCCTCCTCCTAGTGGACGATTAAAAACTGTAAAACGCTCCCATCTGAGCGCAGGTTTGGTTCTGGGCTCAGGCCCGGTTACCGTGACCCAGTCTCTCTGAGAGCCGATCTCGGTCCGCTGCTCCCATGAAGCTGTGGTGAGACGTGATGGTTTTATCACTGACGGGGTTTCCCATGATGGCGACCAGGGACGGACACAGCTGCTTCCTGAGAGAGACATGGAAACGCAACCGACTCCAGTAAAGATTAGTTCATTCTGTCGGTGTAAATTTAACTAACATTAAATTATCCAAACTCCTTTTTTTTAATTCTAAACACAATCTGGAAAATAAATCATTAACCAGATGACTCACTACCTTTTAGATGACGCTAGCTAATGTTTTGTGGAAACTCGCTGATAAAACTTAAAAAGTCTTACCACACAAGATCAGTGAATCCTCTGGACAGGTGCATTGTGGGAGGGCAGCTGCTGAGCACGGAGAGGATGCACTCCAGGTAGAGCAGCTGCAGGAGCTGGTTGTCACTGAGGAGTTTAGAAGTGGCACAAATCAGGCTGTCAGGTGCATCAGGTGCTACATCACCTCTGACCACTGGGGGGCAGCACATCACAACAGCAGAGGGCTGTTCGCTAGAGGTCTTCACGGTTCCACTTTCATGGACCCGAACCCAAATGGACCCGCAATATTTGGACCTGGAACCGACCCGATCCGAGTCTTTAGTTTCCGACCACGAACCGAACCGAGTTACCCGAATAGAAAAGAGACAATCCAGCCCATATTGCTCATGTTAAAGTTGTCTAGCGTTGAATAAAACTTGATTTTCTTACCTAAAGTTGTCTTCTTCTACCGGTTCAGTTGCTACATAGGCTACGTGATGGAAACAACAATAAATCCACGTCGTTATTTTCTTTGTGGGTACAGATGCTATTGGTAGCAACTGCTAATGCTAATAGCAGTTGCTACATAGGCTACGTGATGAAAACAACAATAAATCCACGTCGTTATTTTCTTTGTGGGTACAGATGCTATTGGTAGCAACTGCTAATGCTAATAGCAGTTGCTACATAGGCTACGTGATGGAAACAACAATAAATCCACGTCGTTATTTTCTTTGTGGGTACAGATGCTATTGGTAGCAACTGCTAATGCTAATAGCAGTTGCTACATAGGCTACGTGATGGAAACAACAATAAATCCACGTCGTTATTTTCTTTGTGGGTACAGATGCTATTGGTAGCAACTGCTAATGCTAATAGCAGTTGCTACATAGGCTACGTGATGGAAACAACAATAAATCCACGTCGTTATTTTCTTTGTGGGTACAGCTGCTATTGGTAGCAACTGCTAACGCTAATAGCCTACACCGGTCAGGACGTGTCATAAATATGTTCTCTCATCCAGCGTTGTCATGTTGGCGATCCGTTGTGCTTTACAGCTAACCGCTAATAACACGCTAATAACACGCTACGGCAACACGGTTGTTTCATGACAAACACGCCACGTTAATGAATAATTAATTAAACTGCCCCGAGTCCTGACATTAGCTGCCACCGCCGATATCTTTACCTTTCTGGAGTAAACGTGGACCCAGCCTGTCAGAGAGCACCGACCGGACCCGAGACTAACTGGACCGATTCAGACCCGAACCTGGAGCCACGTCTTTTGAATGGACCTGAGACTCGATTCGGAACCTCGAGTTTCCGGGTTCTCGGGTTATTCCGAAGACTTCTACTGTTTGCAGCTCTAAATGCCCCCTTGTGGTCAAAAGCAGTACTGCTACACAGAGTGGCTTTAAGATCCTGAACGTTTTAAAATTATATTTACTTCTCTTCTGATGAATGAAAGATTAGAGCCACGTTTACTTCTGTAAATGAGTTGCTTCCAGACTTTCTGGAACTTAGAAGGCTGAGCTGCATCTGAGAAACCTGCTGAGGCGGTTGGACCAGGACCAACGAGGATTTCTGCTCTTTATTTGGGGAAGTAAACTCAAACATTCTCACGTTCTTCAGTGAGAACTAATATCGTTATTGATATCTTATCTCCAGCACGGTGGAGGGAGGACGGTGCTCTGGGCTTCCTGCGCCGCCTCGGGGTGAAATATCTCGTATGCAGCCAACAGAAACAGGACAGATGTGGGTGGGTGATACAGGTGCGGGTGGGTGATACAGGTGCGGGTCGGTGATACAGGTTCGGGTCTGTGATACAGGTGCGGGTGGGTGATACAGGTGCGGGTGGGTGATACAGGTGCGGGTGGGTGATACAGGTGCGGGTGGGGTGATACAGGTGCAGGTGGGTGATACAGGTGCGGGTCGGTGATACAGATGTGGGGTGGGTGATACAGGTGCGGGTCAGTGATACAGGTGCGGGTGGGTGATACAGGTGCGGGTGGGTGATACAGGTGCGGGTTGGTGATACAGATGTGGGTGGGTGATACAGGTGCGGGTCAGTGATACAGGTGCGGGTGGGTGATACAGGTGCGGGTCAGTGATATAGGTGCGGGTGAGTGATACAGGTGTGGGTGGGTGATACAGGTGTGGGTGGGTGATACAGGTGCGGGTCTGTGATACAGGTGCGGGTCGGTGATACAGGTTCGGGTCTGTGATACAGGTGTGGGTCTGTGATACAGGTGCGGGTGGATGATACAGGTGCGGGTCGGTGATACAGGTTCGGGTCTGTGATACAGGTGTGGGTGGGTGATACAGGTGCGGGTGGGTGATACAGGTGCGGGTGGGTGATACAGGTGCGGGTGGGTGATACAGGTGCGGGTGGGTGATACAGATGTGGGTTGGTGATACAGGTGCGGGTGGGTGATACAGATGTGGGTGGGTGATACAGGTGTGGGTGGGTGATACAGGTGCGGGTGGGTGATATAGGTTCGGGTCTGTGATACAGGTGTGGGTCTGTGATACAGGTGTGGGTGGGTGATACAGGTGCGGGTCGGTGATACAGGTGCCGGTCGGTGATACAGATGTGGGTTGGTGATACAGGTGTGGGTGGGTGATACAGGTGCGGGTGGGTGATACAGGTGCGGGTGGGTGATACAGGTGCGGGTGGGTGATACAGGTGTGGGTTGGTGATACAGGTGCGGGTGGGTGATACAGATGTGGGTGGGTGATACAGGTGTGGGTGGGTGATACAGGTGTGGGTGGGTGATATAGGTTCGGGTCTGTGATACAGGTGTGGGTCTGTGATACAGGTGTGGGTGGGTGATACAGGTGTGGGTGGGTGATACAGGTGCGGGTCGGTGATACAGGTGCGGGTCGGTGATACAGGTGCGGGTCGGTGATACAGGTGCGGGTGGGTGATACAGGTGCGGGTCGGTGACACAGGTGTGGGTGGCTGATACAGGTGTGGGTCGGTGACACAGGTGTGCAATGTTACCTGTCCACAGACTCCAGTTTTTCACAGAAGACAGTCAGGACCGTCCCCACGTCCTCAAAGAGAACCTGGCTGGTCGGAGAAACATCTGGAAACACACAGATCATCCTGCTTTATTCAATACGTGCAGCCAGTAATTAAAGACTCGTTAAAGCTCCTCGTCTGTCCCTCAGCTCCTCGCTCCTTCCCCCGTCTCCTCCAGAGACAGCTCTGGAGGTGAGAGACAGAGACAGCTCTGGTGAGAGACAAAGACAGCTCTGGAGGTGAGAGACAGAGACAGCTCTGGAGGTGAGGGACAGAGACAGCTCTGGAGGTGAGAGACAGAGACAGCTCTGGAGGTGAGAGACAGAGACAGCTCTGGTGAGAGACAAGAGACAGCTCTGGAGGTGAGAGACAGAGACAGCTCTGGAGGTGAGGGACAGAGACAGCTCTGGAGGTGAGAGACAGAGACAGCTCTGGTGAGAGACAAAGACAGCTCTGGAGGTGAGAGACAGAGACAGCTGGAGGTGAGAGACAGAGACAGCTCTGGATGTGAGAGACAGAGACAGCTCTGGAGGTGAGGGACAGAGACAGTTCTGGTAGTGAGAGACAGAGACAGCTCTGGTGGGGACATACCTCGTCTCTGCAGCGGTGGCGCCGTCACCTCGTCTCCGTCTGCTCCCTGAGGACGAACACAGACAGAGGACTGGTTACTGTCCTCCCTATGTTGAGGACGTCTCTGAGGGACATCTGCTCATTCAGACAAAGACGTGTCCTCTGACCTCCTGCCGGTGTCTCAGCTGCAGCGTCAGGTCTCCCAGGATCTGGCTCAGCGTGGCTCTGACGGCGGTGTTGATGCTGCGCTGGTGACAGCTGGACAGGTAGGTGTCCACGCACACCTGGAGGTACGCAGGTACGCACACACACACAGATGTTACCAGGTGACCTTTTCCACGTCTGAATCACAGCAGCAGCAGCCGTGACGCAGGCGGAGGTTTAACACGCAGCTGCCATGGCGTCAGGGGTTGCCATGGAGACAGGAGGAGAAGCAGGGACGTGGCATCAGACTGGAGACACTGAAGCTCCCACACAGTCCAACCGGCTCAGTCCTGAATACGTCCCCTGAATCAGTGTCCTGTCTCTTTAAGACCGTCTCCTGGTATCTGTGAGGACCACCGGTCCCTATGAGGACTACTGGTCCCTATGAGGACTACTGGTCCCAGTGAGGACCACCGGTCCCTATGAGGACTACTGGTACCCGGATCACCGGTCCCTATGAGGACTACTGGTCCCCGTCAGGACCACCAGTCCCTATGAGGACTACTGGTCCCCATGAGGACCACCGGTCCCTGTGAGGACTACTGGTCCCCGTCAGGACCACCAGTCCCTATGAGGACTACTGGTCCCCATGAGGACCACCAGTCCCTGTGAGGACCACCGGTCCCCATGAGGACTACTGGTCCCAGTGAGGACCACCGGTCCACGTAAGGACCACCAGTCCCTGTGAGGACTACTGGTCCCCGGATCACTGGTCCCTATGAGGACTACTGGTCCCCGTCAGGACCACCGGTCCACGTGAGGACCACCGGTCCCTATGAGGACTACTGCTACCCGTCAGGACCACCGGTCCACGTGAGGACCACCAGTCCCCGTGAGGACTACTGGTCCCTATGAGGACTACTGGTCCCTATGAGGACTACTGGTCCCCGTCAGGACCACCGGTCCACGTGAGGACCACCAGTCCCCGTGAGGACTACTGGTCCCTATTAGCTACTGGTCCCCGTCAGGACCACCGGTCCACGTGAGGACTACTGGTCCTTGGACCACTGGTCCCTATAAGGACTACTGGTCCCCATGAGGACCACCGGTCCCTGTGAGGACTACTGGTCCTTGGACCACTGGTCCCTATGAGGACTACTGGTCCCTATGAGGACTACTGGTCCCCGTCAGGACCACTGGTCCACCTGAGGACCACCGGTCCCCATGAGGACTACTGGTCCCTATAAGGACTACTGGTCCCTGTGAGGACTACTGGTCCCCGTGAGAACCACTGGTCCACGTGAGGACCACCGGTCCCCGTGAGGACTACTGGTCCTTGGACCACTAGTCCCTATGAGGACTACTGGTCCCTATAAGGACCACTGGTCCACGTGAGGACCACCGGTCCCCGTGAGGACTACTGGTCCTTGGACCACTGGTCCCTATGAGGACTACTGGTCCCTATAAGGACCACTGGTCCACGTGAGGACCACCGGTCCCCGTGAGGACTACTGGTCCTTGGACCACTGGTCCCTATGAGGACTACTGGTCCCTATAAGGACCACTGGTCCCCGTGAAAGTCTTTTCTTCCACCAAACCTGGAGACAAGCAGCCGTTCTGGAACAAAACCAGATCAGGGATCCAGACCTTCAGCTGTTGCTGTTCAGGACTGAACAAACCCACTTGGGCTGCATTCAAGAACCGGCGCTGAGCCTTCCTGGTTCTGCAGGACGCTGCTGCCATCAACCCTCCTGAGTTACGACTCCACCGGACCAGAAGCACCAACACCAGATGGCCCAGAGCCCGTTAACATGTTAACACGTTAACACGTTAACACGTTAACACGTTAACGCGTTAACGCGTCACGCTGAGCTGGTTTTTACCGGCTGTTAATGGAAACTAAACATCTCCTGCAGGCGCCGCCGCCGCCGCCGCCACTGAGGGACGTGGAGAAAAAACTAAACGCTGTGAACCTCCACGGGGACGAGCCGCTGACGGCACATTTATTTAACCGTAACAGGCAGAAGATCAGGCTGCAGGAACCAGATTTTATCTGCTATGGGACGTGTAGGAGGCTCCCTCACAGCTAGAAGGTTCCTGGTTCAAACCTCAGCTGTAGGGCTGTAGCGATATAATCTCGCGATACGATACACGATACGATATATATCGATATTCATCTTACAATACATTTACATCATTTTCTGAAAGATTTTAAAGGGACAATATGGAAGTATTTCTGTGCCATCTGAGTTTGAATACGAATTTTTAAGATTGAAAATTTTTCAGCATCAATATCAGACTTTGAATTTTAAAAAACATCAGATTTTTAGCACTGAATTTTTTTTGCCTCTGAATTTTATTTTGTTAAAATAAATTCAGTGTTTAAAAAAAATTGTTGTCTTAAAATATTCAGTTTTTCAAAATTCAACAAGTAAAGACAACACCCCAAAAAATTCAGTGTGGTTCGGGGTTTTGTCTTAAAGTTGTGAAAGGTAACGTTTTTCCTAAACTCAGTTCCTTTGTGCGCTAAGAAATGAGCTGCATGTGTCGGGTTCAAGGTCTGGGTCCGGGTCCGGGTCCGGGTCTGGGTCAGGTTCAAGGTCAGGGTCTGGGTCTGGGTCTGGGTCTGGGTCAGGGTCAGGGTCTGGGTCTGGGTCAGGGTCTGGGTCTGGGTCGGGGTCGGGGTCTGGATCAGGTTCTGGGTCTGGGTCTGGGTCAGGGTCTGGTTCTGGGTCAGGGTCTGGGTCGGGGTCGGGGTCGGGGCCGGGGTCGGGGTCGGGGTGGGTCTGGGTCAGGGTCTGGGTCAGGGTCTGGTTCTGGGTCAGGGTCTGGGTCTGGGTCTGGGTCCGGGTCAGGTTCTGGGTCAGGGTCAGGTTCTGGGTCAGGGTCAGGTTCTGGGTCAGGGTCAGGGTCTGGGGCAGGGTCTGGGTCAGGGTCTGGGTCTGGGTCTGGGTCTGGGTCTGGGTCTGGGTCTGGGTCTGGGTCTGGGTCAGGGTCAGGGTCTGGGTCTGGGTCGGGTCTGGGTCAGGGTCTGGGTCGGGTCGGGTCTGGGTTCTGGGTAGGGTCTGGGTCTGGGTCTGGGTCTGGGTCAGGGTCTGGGTCGGTCGGGGGTCAGGTCTGGGTCTGGGTCGGGGTCGGGGTCTGGATCAGGTTCGGGGTGGGGTCTGGGTCTGGGTCAGGTCTGGGTCGGGGTCTGGGTCTGGGTCAGGGTCGGGTCGGGGGTCGGGGGTCTGGTCGGGTCGGGGTCTGGGTCCGGGTCAGGGTCGGGTCTGGGTCTGGGTCAGGTCTGGGTCAGGGTCTGGGGGGTCCTGGTCAGGTCTGGGTCGGGGTCTGGTCTGGGTTCTGGTCAGGTCGGGTCTGGGTCGGGTCTGGGTGGGTCTGGTTCTGGGTTCTGGGTCGGGGTCGGGTCGGGTCGGGGTCTGGGTCTGGGTCAGGGTCAGGGTCAGGGTCTGGGTCGGGGTCGGGGTCTGGATCAGGTTCTGGGTCGGGTCTGGGTCTGGGTCGGGGTCAGGGTCTGGGTCTGGGTCTGGGTCAGGGTCTGGGTCTGGGTCTGGGTCTGGGTCTGGGTCTGGGTCTGGGTCTGGGTCTGGGTCAGGGTCAGGGTCTGGGTCTGGGTCTGGGTCAGGCAGAACCTGTGCTGGTCTCTGGGTGGGAGCATCGTCCTACCTGAGCGATCCGCAGGATGGAGTCTCCGTTGATGTCGAAGTTTGGTGAGTAGGTGATGCAGAGCAGGACCTGGACGGACATCAGAGACGCCGTCAGGACAGACGGCTTCAACCCTCTAGATGGTTCTGTTTAATCAGCTGGCTTTAATGGGAACATTTGCTTCATCTAAAACAACCTGGCTGGAGTCAAAGGTGGTCCAAGTCCTACCTTCATCACCTCCACCTGCAGGTCTTCGTGGAGAGTCGGGGTGACCCGGATGGCCTCCAGCATCTGGCTGAGCAGCTGTTTCTCCAGAACCTCCACCTCCACAGCGACGCCGCCCACAAACCTGTCGTCACACAGGAGCTTCTGAAGGAGAAACGTTGGAGGTTTAGTCTCTGCTGGACAGGAGACCAGCGCTTTCATCTCAGAACCGGATCCTTCGGTACCTGCATGCCGGCAAGTGCAACCTGGCCCAGTTTGGTGTTTTTGGACTCCAGAGCCATCTGGAGAGGCAGCAGACAGCGCTCTCTGGAGACAACAGACACAAGACAGCGTTACAGGATAAAGGACCGTCCTGGCTCAGACCGGACCCCCGTCCCCGTCCCCGTCCCCGTCCCCGTCCCCGTCCCCGGTCCCAGAGAACTGGTACCCTGAAGGAACACTAAGATCCCAAACAACCTCCAACCACAGCTGCTCGTCTGAGCTCGTCTGAGGTATAAAACCAAGACTGGTTTCACTGACCTGGCTGGGACCAGTAGGGTCCCAGTCTGCTGACTGGGACCAGTAGAGTCCCAGTGGCTGGGACCAGTAGAGTCCCAGTGGCTGGGACCAGTCGGGTCTGAGCGTAGCTCTTTGGCAGTTTCTCTGAACATGGTCCGATCAGACCCTGTGGTGAACCTTCTGGGACGTCCAGTCCCATGAAGGTCATCCCGGTTTGGAAAGGCCTGACAGACCTGTCCAGACTGACCAGTCTGACCAGTCTGACCAGTCTGACAGATGCACCTGTGTGTGGTGTCCTCCGTAATAACAGAACTATAACCATGACGCTCCATTTAAACCACACCACATCTTTTTACTTTCACTTTTCTCTCTGAATATCTTCCATATCTAGACCCCGATCCTCCAGACCCAGGTTCTCTAGAACCAGGTCCTCTAGATCCAGATCCTCTAGACCCAGGTCCTCTAGACCCAGGTCTTCTAGACCCAGGTCCTCCAGACCCGGATCCTCTAGAACCAGGTTCTCTAGACCCAGGTCCTCTAGAACCAGGTCCTCTAGATCCAGATCCTCTAGACCCAGGTCCTCTAGACCCAGATCCTCTAGAACCAGGTCCTCTAGATCCAGATCCTCTAGACCCAGGTCCTTTAGACCCAGGTTCTCTAGAACCAGGTCCTCTAGACCCAGATCCTCTAGACCCAGATCCTCCAGACCCAGGTCCTCTAGACCCAGGTCCTCTAGACCCAGTCCTAGACCCAGGCTAGACCCAGGTCCTCTAGACCCAGAGTCCTCTAGACCCAGATCCTCTAGACCCAGGTCCTCTAGACCCAGATCCTCTAGATCCTCCAGACCCAGGTCCTCTAGACCCAGGTTCTCTAGAACCAGGTCCTCTAGACCCAGATCCTCTAGATCCAGGTCCTCTAGACCCAGATCCTCTAGACCCAGGTCCTCCAGACCCAGATCCTCCAGACCCAGGTCCTCTAGACCCAGGTCCTCTAGACCAAGGTCCTCTAGACCCAGATCCTCTAGACCCAGGTCCTCTAGACCCAGGTCCTCTAGATCCAGGTCCTCTAGACCCAGGTCCTCTAGACCCAGATCCTCTAGACCCAGGTCCTCTAGACCCAGATCTTCTATAGACCCAGATCCTCTAGACCCAGGTCCTCTAGATCCAGATCCTCTAGACCCAGGTCCTCCAGACCCAGATCCTCCAGGTCTCTAGACCCAGGTCCTCTAGACCCAGGTCCTCTAGACCCAGATCCTCTAGACCCAGGTCCTCTAGACCCAGGTCCTCTAGATCCAGGTCCTCTAGACCAAGGTCCTCTAGACCCAGATCCTCTAGACCCAGGTCCTCTAGACCCAGATCTTCTATAGACCCAGATCCTCTAGACCCAGGTCCTCTAGACCCAGATCTTCTATAGACCCAGATCCTCTACACCCAGATCTTTTATAGACTCAGGTCCTCTAGACCCAGGTCCTCTAGACCAACGTCCTCTAGACCCAGATCTTCTATAGACCCAAATCTTCTATAGACCCAGATCCTCCAGACCCAGATCTTCTATAGACCCAGATCCTCTAGATCCAGATCCTCTAGACCAGGGATGTCAAGATCCAGTCCTGGAGGGCCACTGTCCTGCATTTTTTAGATGTTTCCCCGCTTCAGCACACCTGATTCAAATGACTGGGCCATTAACAGACTTGTGCAGACCTGGATGACAAGGTGGTGATAATCCATTCATTTGAATCAGGTGTGCTGAAGCAGGGAAACATCTAAGGTATGCAGGACAGCGGCCCTCGAGGACTGGAGTTTGACAACCCTGCTCTAGACCCAGGTCCTCTAGACCCAGGTCCTCTAAACTCAGGTCCTCCAGACCCAGGTCCTACAGACACAGATCCTCTAGACCCAGGTCCTCATTACAGTCGACACCTGAATTAGCTTAGCGCGGCTACCTACCGTTAGCATCAGCTTCCCGCTCTTTTTACTGTTAGCTCATTAAAGTCGACACCTGAATTAGCTTAGTGCCGCTAGCTGCCGTTAGCATCAGTTTCCCGCTCTTTTTACTGTTAGCTCATTAAAGTCGACACCCGAATTAGCTTAGTGCCGCTAGCTGCAATTAGCATCAGCTTCCCGCTCTTTTTACTGTACATTCATTACAGTTGACACCTGAATTAGCTTAGTGCCGCTAGCTGCCGCCGTGATCAGTTTCCCGCTCTTTTTACTGTTAGTTCATTACAGTCGACACCTGAATTAGCTTAGTGCCCCTACCTGCCGTTAGCATCAGTTTCCCGCTCTTTTTACTGTTAGTTCATTACAGTCAACACCTGAATTAGCTTAGCGTCGCTACCTGCCGTTAGCATCAGCTTCCCGCTCTTTTTACTGTTAGTTCATTACAGTCAACACCTGAATTAGCTTAGCGTCGCTACCTACCGTTAGCATCAGCTTCCCGCTCTTTTTACTGTTAGTTCATTACAGTCGACACCTGAATTAGCTTAGTGCCGCTAGCTGCTGTTAGCATCAGTTTTCCACTCTTTTTACTGTTAGTTCATTACAGTCGACACCTGGATTTGCCTAATGCCACTACCTGCCTTTAGCATCAGCTTCCCGCTGTTTTTACTGTTAGTTCATCACAGTCAACACCCGAATTAGCTTAGTGCTGCTAGCTGCCGTTAGCATCAGTTTCCCGCTCTTTTTACTGTTAGTTCATCACAGTCAACACCTGAATTAGCTTAGTGCCGCTAGCTGCCGTTAGCATCAGTTTCCCGCTCTTTTTACTGTAAGTTCATTACAGTCAACACCTGAATTAGCCTAACACCGCTACCTGCCATTAGCATCAGCTTCCAGCTCTTTTTACTGTTAGTTCATTACAGTCAACACCTGAATTAGCTTAGTGCCGCTAGCCACCGTAAGCATCAGCTTCCCGCTCTTTTTACTGTTAGTTTCAAGGTTCAGGAGGATCCAGCGGGAACCACGGTGGCTTTAAGACACTGAACCGTACTGGTAACTCTGACTGGTTTAATGACTTCAGGGCTGACGTCAGCAGCTAATCTGGAGGCTAATGCGCCACCATGTGGTGGGACTGAGGTACTGCATTTATTCACTTAATGTTGAACTTAATTTCTACGTTTGTACAATTTCTCGGGCAGATTCATATCCCAGGATGCCGAGCGCTGATCTAAAACCTCTGGAGTGATTCGAGAAGATTCATTTAAAAGCCAGAACCTCCACTGACTAATTTAACCTTGTACTTCCTCCTTGTAGCTTTTATCTTTCAGATGAGTCCGTCACGCTTTAACATCCATCAGTCAGGCTTCGTTTGTGTCTGAGAGCAGCTGCACTCTCTCACAAAAATATTATCATCAATATTTCATCTAATAATCTCTGATAAAACTAGAGAGGTTAATGAATGAAATATTGATGGTGCGCTGAGCTGCAGCAGCATTTAGGATTGATGGCACTTTGCCCTTTATTCACAGGAAACAGGGCAGAGAGACACACAGCAAAGGGTCACCCGGGCCGGGAGTCGAACCCGTGACCAGCTGCATGAGGACTGGAGCCTCTGTACGTAGACCGGCTGCTCCAACCACTGAACCACTGATCCACTGAATCACCGGTGCTGCTGCCGGTTCACATACGTTAAAAACACAGAGGTCCAATAACACTGCAACAGGATGATCCAGACAGAAGTTCTGGGCTGGTTCCTTCACTCTCAGACACTTAACAATAATAATAATAATAATAATAATAATATTAATAAGTTTCTTGGAAGTAAAATGATGTTGAAAATCCTCCCGTTAAGTGAAATAAGGAAACACTTGAGGCTGAATTCAGCATTTAAGTTCATTTGCATCATCGCCACCAGGAATGGTTGGATCATTTAAATTTATTCAAACTCGAGCAGCGAGTTTGAATAAGTCACAGTTTGAATGTCAGTTATTCATCAAAGGCTGAAGTGTGTATCTGCAGGACGAAGCAGCTCGTTTCAAACACGTCACACAACCTGGAAAACTAAATATAATCGCAGCTTTTAATCAGTATGCAAAAAGCTTTCACTCTGGGGGGCGGGGCTTCAAGAGACAGCTCATACAGGAACATTCAAAACAACCAATCAGAAGAGCTGAAGACACCGCGACACCATCTGATGAGCGGAAACCAAAACTGGACTGTTCAACTTACCGAAGCTGTGACGGGGAAATCTGGGCCGATCCGGTCTGGCACTCGAGGGTTTCTGCAAATCAATGAGAGAGAGACGGAAATGTTCATGAGCTGCGTGACCCAAAGTGACCTTTGTGGAAACCCTGATAAGAGCCAACAGAAGAGGCTGGTCCTGAGAGCGCCGACAGGTGGATGGCCAGGTACAGGTGTCAGTGCAGCCAGGAGGATCTGATCAGTAAAACCACATCGGTAGGAGGTCTGGACCACATGTGGCCCGGTTCTTTTAGCAGCTGACAGGCAGCCGATGTCATCATGATGTCACGATGTCATGACATCACGACGTCATGCTCCGAACGCATGCGTCAAGGTTTTGTGCGCTGAAGCCTGAAGTGTGTTTAATCTGCACGTGTTCAAGGTTTTCTGCTGAGCGCTGATTATTGTTGCAGGTAGCTTTTCCAGGTAGCTTGTGAGAGAGGAGCAAAGGTGACGGAAACGCAGCACCTGTGCTACTGACTTCTGAATCCGTACAGCAGGTTTCAAGGTGTCCTGTCCTCTCTGGACATGTCCTCCGTGCATCATTACGGTGGACCTGTCAGCAGAAGTAAACGATCCTTCCTCCGTCAGCACAACCTGAGTCCATCCGAACCTGCTGTCTCACCTGGTTTCAGCTGCCGCATCACGCCTACAGGTATGATCTTACACAGTCCACGTTACTGAGGGTAACGTCTGCAGACAGGAACCTCCAGGACGCTCCGAGTTGCAGAGAATAATTTCCATCACTGACCAGCCCTGCAGGAGCAGCAGTGACTCAGCAGGAGCAGCAGTGACTCAGCAGGAGCAGCAGTGACTCAGCAGGAGCAGCAGTGACTCAGCAGGAGCAGCAGTGACTCAGCAGAAAGTCAGTCTTTACTGACGTTGTGCTCTTTTCTTCGTCTGACAACCGTCTAAAACTGCTCCTGCTGCCGAACTGTCACATCTCGTTGTGCTGCTAACTGTACTGAGAGATCCCTAACAGATCCCTGACAGATCCCCGATCCATAACAGATCCCTAACAGATCCTCAGATCCCTGACAGATCCATGAGGGATCCCTGACAGATCCCTGACAGATCCCAGACAAATTCCTGACAGATCCCTAACAGATCCCCAGATCACTGACAGATCCCTAACAGATCCCTGACAGATCCCTAACAAATCCCCTGATCCCTAACAGATCCCCAGATCCCTGACAGATTCCTAACAGGTCCCTGATAGATCTCTAACGGATCCCCGACAGATCCCTAACAGATCCCAGGCAGATCCCAGACAGATCACTGACAGATCTATAACAGATCCCTGACAGATTCCTAACAGACCCCTAACAGATCCCCAACAGATCTATAACAGATCCCTGACAGATCCCTAACAGATCCCTAACAGTTCCCTAATAGATCCCTAACAGATCCCCGACATATCCTTAATATATCCCTGACAGATCCCTAACAGATCCCTGACAGATTCCTAACAGATCCCTAACAGATCCCGGACAGTTCCCTAACAGATCCCTAATAGATCCCCAACATATCCCTCATATATCCCTGAAAAATCCCTAACAGATCCCTACTAGATCCCTAACAGATCCCTCACATATCTCTGACACATCCCTGGTGCTGGGTCGGCACCAGTCTGGTGACAAAAGGTGGGCAATCAAATCTATCTATTTTAGCTTAGCTTAGCTGGTGCTAAGCTATGATGCTAACTATCTCAAAGATATCAATCGGTCCACCTTCCACTGACATGTTAAACAGCCGGAGCTCTGCCCTCCTGGTTTCAGGAGTCATTTTAGTAGCAACATCTGAAACCAGGACTAGCATGAATGAGGGTAACATCATTAGCATTGCAGGTTAGCCTGAGCTACTCTGACTCAGTGAGGTGGGCCTGCTCCAAAGAACTGCTGGGCTAGTTCAGGCCGCCCATGTTCGTTAACTGGGTGTCCACTGGGTGGCAGCAGAGGTGGTCCAGTGGTGGTCCAGTGGTGGTCCAGCGGTGGACCAGAGGTGGTCCAGTGGTGGTCCAGCGGTGGACCAGAGGTGGTCAGTGGTCCAGCAGTGGTCCAGCAGTGGTCCAGCAGTGGTCCAGTGGTGGTCCAGCAGTGGTCCAGAGGTGGTCCAGTGGTGGTCCAGTGGTGGTCCAGTGGTGGTCCAGCAGTGGTGGTCCAGCAGTGGTCCAGAGGTGGTCCAGTCGTGGTCCAGCAGTGGTCCAGAGGTGGTCCAGCAGTGGTCCAGAGGTGGTCCAGTGGTGGTCCAGCGGTGGACCAGAGGTGGTCCAGCAGTGGTCCAGCAGTGGTCCAGTGGTGGTCCAGCAGTGGTCCAGAGGTGGTCCAGAGGTGGTCCAGTGGTGGTCCAGCGGTGGACCAGTGGTGGTCCAGCAGTGGTCCAGCAGTGGTCCAGTGGTGGTCCAGAGGTGGTCCAGCAGTGGTCCAGCAGTGGTCCAGCGGTGGACCAAAGGTTGGTCCCGTCTGCTTTGACTGGGATAACTGGAGGAAGCCATGGTGAAGAGAAAGACACTTGTCTGTAAACCCCAGGATGAGCGTCTTCTGTCCTCCTACCCGTCATGTCCTGCAGCAGTAGTCCGTCTAACACTGTTGGGCTTCAAAACAATCCAGGGGTCACAGAGAAAGAAACTTCCCTGAGCAGCTTTGCTTCTTTTATTTTGCCGGCAGTTAGCAGCTAGCTGAGGTCGTTTCTCAAGAGCAAGCAGACTTGTGCGCTTGGAGGTTCCTGGACCAGGTCTCAGGATCTCTATGGAGGACTCCTGTCTCAGTGTTTCTCTAAATAAACAGCATCACAGCTCAGCCAGCAGGACTAACACACATTCAGAACCGTCTATGATTTAATTATCTGTAAAACAAACACTCAGAATGGACAACAGACTCCTGGAAAAAGTGTTAAAACCATCAGGGACTGGAAACCACTGGAGACCACTGGAGACCACTGGAAACCACTGGAGACCACTGGAGACCACTGGAGACCACTAGACCACTGGAGACCACTGAAGACCACTGGAAACCACTGGAGACCACTGGAGACCACTGGAGACCACTGGAGACCACTAGACCACTGGAAACCACTGGAGAACACAGGAGACCACTGGAGACCACTGGAAACCACTGGAGAACACAGGAGACCACTGGAAACCACTGCAGACTGGAAACCACTGGAGACCTCAAGAAACCACTGGAGACCACTGGAGACCACTGGAGACCACTGGAGACCACTGGAAACCACTGGAACCACTGGAAACCACTGGACCACTAGACCACTGTAGACCACTGGAGACCACTGGAAACCACTGAAGACCACTGGAAACCACTGGAGAACACAGGAGACCACTGGAGACCACTGGAAACCACTGGAGAACACAGGAGACCACTGGAGACCACTGGAAACCACTGCAGACTGGAAACCACTGGAGACCTCAGGAAACCACTGGAGACCACTGGAGACCACTGGAGACCACTGGAAACCACTGGAAACCACTGGAGACCACTGGAGACCACTGGAGACCACTGCAGACTGAAAACCACTGGAGACCACTGGAGACCACTAGACCACTGGAAACCACTGCAGACTGGAGACCACTGGAGACCACTAGAAACCACTGCAGACCACTGGAGACCACTGGAAACCACTGGAGACCACTGCAGACCACTGGAGACCACTGGAAACCACTGCAGACCACTGGAGACCACTGGAGCTGGAAGATGCTTTCTAGAAGTAATAAGCAATATTCCTACAAACAAAACTGAAAGTGATCAAAAGTTCTTTGTGATGCTGTAATAAAATCTAGAAGGTTTCCTTCTAGAAGCAGACAGATGCAGGGCCACAAAGCTCTTTCTAGGCCCCCAGACAGCCATCAACAGTCCCGTGGCCTCCAGGAGCCTCCATGGGCCTCCAGGAGCCTCCAGGAGCCTCCGAGAGCCTCCAGTGGCCTCCAGGAGCCTCCATGGGCCTCCAGGAGCCTCCATGGGCCTCCAGGAGCCTCCATGGGCCTCCAGGAGCCTCCATGGGCCTCCGGGAGCCTCCAGCGGAACCTCCAAGAGCCTCCAGGAACCTCCAGGAGCCTCCAGGAACCTCCAGGAGCCTCCAAGAGCCTCCAGGAGCCTCCAGGAGTCTCCGGTGGAACCTCCAAGAGCCTCCAGGAACCTTCAGGAACCTCCAGGAGCCTCCAGGGGCCCCCAGGGTTAAGGGGTTATCACCGCCATCACAGCCGCCTGCAGCTCAGAGGTTTGGTGGAAACTGCTGTTATTCATGAGATCAGCTCAGTAGAAACTTATTTAGGCTCTAAAATTTATCCGGATAAGGGCTCTATAATTTACTTTTCTTCACCTTTAGGAGCTTCTTTCTTGTACTGAAAGCTTTTATGCTACATGCTCAGGTTTAATTTGACAACAGAAAATATAGAATATGAAAAAGCAGAAGATGCTGAAAAACATGGATTATTATAGTTCCAGATCTATATCACTACGCGGTGGCAGTTATTTCTGCTTAAACCAGGGCAGGTGAGCCCACCTGCAGCCCTGCAGCCCGGGAGCCCGGGGGTCTGGCGTGCACTCACCGCGGGCGCGCACGCAGGCATCGCGGATGCCTTTGTGTTTGTGTCCGGACGCGTCTTTCTGCAGCTTTCTCAGGATTTCCTCCATTCTGGCTCTGAGATCTGAGAGGGGGGGGGGGGGGGAGCGGGGCTGGGTGGGGCTGTCCGTGTTATTCCTCTTCTTCTTCTTCTTCTTCTGTTAAGGATGAAGCATCCCTGAACCCACACGATGAAGACGATGATTCATCCCTAATGATGATGATGATGTCAGGCGGCCGTCGGTCCTCTGGAGGAGGAAGCGTCCGCGCTCCGATGGCGGATCCTCGGCTGCAGGATCCGTCCTTCACCTCACATCCGACGGACAGTCGTCACAACCAGCCGCCCGTCCTGCTGTCTGGGGATCTTCTCAATAATCAATAATCGTCTAAGATTTATTTCTCTGCCGCGCTTTGAAATCCGTTCCAGCTGATGCGTTCCTCACGGAAACCGGATCCGGTTCCTCCTCCTCCTCCTCCCCGCTCCTCCCACCACCAAACTGATCCGCCGCTCACCGCGACTTTTCCTGATCATCACAGCCCTCCCCTAAAAGGTGGATCCCCCCCCTCCCACCTGGCAACACGGCGTCTACCGGTTCCACGCGCCGCGACGTCAACGCGGGAGGCTGCAAACCGCGGCAGGAAGTCACTGGAGCGGGACTCACGTCCTGGGACCGCCCCCTCCGGGAGACAGGTGCAGGAAGCTCAGAGCTGATTAGTCCTCGCTCCCGACGTGTGCGCGCGTCCCAGATAGCCAATGAAAGCTGGCCCACGTCCATGACGTAACCTGACCACATGACCAATCCTGGACCCCATCTCACAGGTGGCATGGCCCACATCTGGCCCAGATGTGGGCCACATGTGGCCCAGACACCCAGATGTGTCAGGTGTCGGTTTATTTTACGCTCTAAAATAAATATGATCAAGCATTTTATTGTGCTGCTATAATGTTGAAAAACACCATAAACCATCAAACTTTCACAAACAAATGCTCTTATCTTGGTGTTTCTTCTACAAACACATTTTTCCCTCGTAGATGTTCGATCCTGAACAACAGACCCATAAACACAGTCGCTGATTTTTATTCACAAGCACCAACAATGTCCACTTCTAGATAAACAAGGTTTTGTTTTTTTTAAATCAAGAAATATACATATATATGTGTGTGTGTGTGTGTATATATATATATTATATATATATATATAATATATATGTGTGTGTGTATAATATATGTATATATATATGTATATGTGTATATATATATATATATATATATATATCTACATATATATCTATCTACATACATATATATACACACATATATATATGGGTCCATGCTGGGAATCAAACCTGTAACCGCTGCAGGAGGACAGTGGCGTGGACCACTGAACTACCGGGACGGAATTACCGAAACCAAAATGCTACATTCGTGGCCACAATGTTCATCTGAGGAGTTTCAAACCAGGATTTAGTTTCTTTCTTATTCCTTTTCCCTCTAACTTTGACTTCTTTTTCTTTTGTTCTTTTCGTTCTCAGACAGAATTCACGTTGACTCAACTAATAATGAGCAGTTACGAGAAAAACAGGTACATTTTCGTACAGCAGGTGGAGATGATGGACTCTTTATCTGAGTCTCAAATGTACGGTGGCCCTGAAGGGCAAACGACACCAACAAAAAGGAAAACACAACGACATTAACAAAAACACAACGACAAAAAGGAAAACACAACGACATTAACAAAAACACAACGACATTACAGTTTTTTTCAATTGTTTACACACAAATACTGGTACTTGAGACACAGTGACCACAACATATAACTCATGCACCAACCCCCTGAACCAACTCAGCTAAACTGCAAGCACAATTCCTGCTTTACACTCAAATTGCAGTTCTAAAACACACTTTTTTCAAAACACTACACACAATTCTCTGTATTTGGCACAATTTTCATGAAGAAAATCTCTTGTTTTCACAAGGAACACACTGTCATTCAAAATTCTAAAGTTAATTGCCCTACTATGCACACTGACTCATCACATGGGCAAACACCTGTCACACAGTTTTACAATTTGCAATCAGGCCTTTAGCATAAAAGGGCAACAGGTGAGCTCTTCTGTTTTGGAGCAATGGATGCCAACATTGAAAACAGAGGCAGAGCCAGAGGAGTGAGAGTACGAGGAGGAGGACGGGGAGGACGAGGAGGACGAGGAAGGCCAAGGCCCCGTAATATCTGATGAAATCCGAGCCACTTTGGTTGACCATGTGGTCAACCATGGTCTGACTATGAGGGAGGCTGGGCAAAGAGTACAGCCAAATTTGAGCAGGTACACTGTAGCATCCATCATCCGGACTTTCAGAAATGAGAGTAGGTAAGAAATCTACTCTCTCTAGAAAATTGCAGTACTGCATATCAATACAGTACTCGATGAGTACAGTAGTACAGTATTGCCTGTGGACTGTTCTGTAGGATTGTAAAAATAAAGTATGTTTCAAGTATTTGGGAAATGTATTCCTACATAGTATTTACAGTATTTTACTATTTGTATTGCAGAACTGCAAGATTACCAGCACATGGTGGTCGAGAACGCCTTCTATCTCCTGAACAGGAAACTGAAATTATGAACATGGTCCTAGAAAATAACGCCATAACATTGCGGCAAATACAAACAAAAATAATAGACAACAATGACATATTTCAAAATATTGGTAGCATCAGTTTATCAACACTGGACCATGTCTTGCGCAAAAATGATGTGAGGATGAAGCAGGCCTACAGAGTGCCATTCGAACGCAATTCAGAAAGAATCAAAGAATTGTGATATAACTATGTGCAAGTAAGTCCTATACAATCCCACAATTGATGAACTCTCAATACTATAAATACACAATACATATTTCAGTATTGTAATCATAATGATTGTGCTTCACAATAGTGACCACTCCATGTCTAATTCTGATCTTGTCATGTGAATTTCAGAGAGTCCTTGAGCTGGAGGTTGCTGCAGTGGAGCACCAGTTCATTTTCATCGATGAGGTTGGTTTCAACCTCACAAAACGACGAAGGAGGGAAAGGAATATCATTGGCCAGCGTGCCATTGTTGAAGTTCCTGGCCAACGCGGAGGGAACATCACAATGTGTGCAGCGATTTCCCACCACGGCGTCATCCATCACCATGCTACCCTTGGCCCCTACAACACTGCTCATCTGATGACATTCCTGGACACACACACAAACACACTCATTCACACCATATCCACCAGATCAGATTGATGGCCCAGAGCAGCTCAGGTCGTTGGTCATTTGGGACAATGTAAGTTTCCACTGGGCTGCTCTGGTTCATAACTGGTTCACTTTCACTGCCCATCCACGCTTTTTAGTTGTTTATCTCCCTCCATATTCTCCATTCCTCAATCCAATTGAGGAATTTTTTTCTGCCTGGCGATGGAAAGTTTATGACCGAAATCCACAAACACATATACCCATTCTCCAAGCTATGGAAGACGCATGTGGAGATATAGCAGCTGATGCTTTTCATGGCTGGATTCGCCATGCTAGGCGATATTTCCCCCGCTGCTTGGCCAGGGAAAAAATTGCTTGCGATGTGGATGAGGTGCTGTGGCCAGATCCAAACAGAAGAGGATGCAGCATAGTTTTTTTGTTTTTTGTTTTTTTTACTGTAACTGTATACAGTAAATTCTTCTGTTTTGTATTGTGCCCTGCACAATATATTTGTTACCGTGTATTTGTGTGTTTTGAGTATAAAAACAATATTCTAAAATAATTCACAACACACTTATGTATGTACTGTCTGTAGTAAGTGTAACACTGAACAAAAAAAGGCCTAAGTCCTTATGATGAATGGAGAAGAAGTGTTTTCCATTCATCATAGTGTTTTACATTGAGCACATCAGTGTTCAACTGGTTCTTATAAATGTTTATTTATATGATGGTTTGTGTGTGTCATTTGAAAACAAAATACCATTTTGAGAAGAAAAAACATTGTTTTGAATGTAAAGTTTCATTTTGCAGGAGAATTGAGGGGTTTTGCCGATTGTGTGTGTGTTTTTTGATTTGTGTGTAGAGTTCTGAGACTATGAAGCATGCTTTTAGAAAATGTGTGTAAACAATCGAGAAAAACTGTAACAAAAACACAACAACAAAAAGGAAAACACAACAACATTAACTTCTAACAGAAAGGGTAGGTACCTGCTATGACAAGGATCATTGCTGATTGGACGTTGTTTTTGTTAATGTCGTTGTGTTTTTGTTCAATGTCGTTGTGTTTTCCTTTTTGTCGTTGTGTTTTTGTTAATGTCGTTGTGTTTTTGTTAATGTCGTTGTGTTTTCCTTTTTGTTGGTGTCGTTTGCCCTTCAGGGCCACCGTAGTAATGAGTCCTGATAAAAAAGGAAAAGTATGTGAATGAAAATAAAATCAGTGTAAAGCAGCGGTGGTAATGAACAAACACGGAAGAACAAGCAGGAAGTTCAGGATGACAGATGCAGTGGAGGCTGATGACCGCTAGAGGGCGGTGCTGCCTCACGAGCGTTCAACAGTCCACAGTCGGGACTAAATACACAATATCTGGACTCAGATTAAAGACTGATTCAAGACTGATTCAAGATTCAAGTGATTCAAGAGTGATTCAGGAGTGATTCAAGACTGATTCAAGACTGATTCAAGAGTGATTCAGACTGATTCAAGACTGATTCAGGAGTGATTTAGGAGTGTCCTCATTGATTACGTAAAAGCGAACCAGTCTTTTTAAAGGAACGTGTTTTCATATTAAAAGCCTCTTACTATCTCCTTTTCTATAAAAATAATAAATCTACTCTATCTGGTGCGTAAAATCTGTTCTTAAAAAATCTATTAAAATATCGATTAAAAGATATAACAGAATATTGATAAATTTTTTTGTGCATCTATCTTTGTGCGCCGGAATAAAGAATCAAGTTCTGTTTTAGACGTTTCTCTACTTTCGTGCACGTGCGTGTGTTAGAGAGAGAGAGAGAGAGAGAGAGAGAGAGAGAGAGAGAGAAGAGAAAGAGACAGATAAGAGAGAGAGAGAGAGAGAGAGAGAGAGAGAGAGAGAGAGAGAGAGAGAGAGAGAGAGAGAGACAGAGAGAGAGAGAGAGAGAGAGAGAGAGAAAGAGAAAGAGAGAGAGAGAGAGAGAGAGAGAGAGAGAGAGAGAGAGAGAAGAGAGAGAGAGAGAAGAGAGACAGAGAGAGAGAGAGAGAGAAGAGAGAGAGAGAGAGAGAGAGAGAGAGAGAAAGAGAGAGAGAGTAAACAGCACTTTATCCAAGATGTCTTTTGACGTCACACCTAAAATGTGTGATATATGCGCGCAGTGTGAGTTTAAAGTGTCTCCACCACTTCTGGCCGGATGTTGAACAAACCAGTATTTTATAGGTCAGGTATTTTGGGAACGTGCCCGGAGCGCGCCGCGTGCGTAACGGCTGGAGGTTTTGGCTCCAACAGATGAATGAAGACGTGTTTGTGGAGGAAGAGCGTCTGAGCGTCCTGACTGAATTACTCATCCTTCCCGCCGACAGCAGCACACCTTTGCGCACCTGTGCCACCAGCCAGCGGGTCTTGACGCCCATGGATGACAGGAACCAGCGGCCAGAAGAATGGTTGCCGCGGGAGCGACTAACGGGAGTTTCGGCGCCGACGGCGCGCGGCTGTCGTTCATGATAGGAGAAAGTCGGCGCCGGGGATCCCGCGCGCTCCACCAACGTCATGATCTCCGAGGCTCTCGCGCCCCGGCTGCTGGAGATGGCGCAGGGCGCCGCGGAGGCTGCGGCGGCGGCAGCGGCGGCGGCCGCCTCTCCGTCCGGCTCCAGTCAGCCGCAGGTCATGGAGACCAACGGGACGCGCTGCGGGGAGCAGATCCTGAGCTACGGGCGCGCGGAGAAGGTCCTGATCGGGGGGGTCCTCACCCTGCTCACGCTGTCCACCATCTGCGGGAACCTGCTGGTGGTCATCTCCGTGTGCTTCGTGAAGAAGCTGCGGCAGCCGTCCAACTACCTGATCGTGTCTCTGGCCATGGCCGACCTGTCCGTGGCGCTGGCCGTCATGCCGTTCGTGAGCGTCACGGACCTGATCGGGGGTCAGTGGATCTTCGGACGGTTCTTCTGCAACGTTTTCATCGCCATGGACGTGATGTGCTGCACCGCGTCCATCATGAGTCTGTGCGTCATCAGCGTCGACAGGTGAGCTGAACTTAGACTCGCTTTAACTAAAGTAACATTTATTTATTTCTATTCAGATAACCAAAACCAATTATCTACACTGTTAGACATTTTGTTGTATTTTTACGGTAGTTTACTGGCGACACTATTGCCAGTAAGTTACTGTAATTACCACCTTACAGTATTAATCCTGTAATAATGTTTTACGGTAAATCATCTTTACTGTAATAATGTTTTACAGTAAATCATCTTTACTGGCTAAAACCAAATAAATAAGAGAATTAAAAGATATAAGTGCAAAGACATGATAAAAATAACTAAAATTATACAATAAATAAGCTAAAATTTACTATACTAAAAGACTAAAACTAAAAGTTAGACATATAAATTTACCATTGCAAAGGCCTACAGTAGCATTCCTGTAAATGTCAACAGTAATTTACCACAATTTTAAAAAATACAGCAAGTTACTGTTAATAAAGGCACTTTACCCATAATACTTGCAAATTACAGTAACTTGTTGTAATCATATTTTGTTGTAGGATTACGGGGAATTTTGTGGTATTTTACTGTAGATTATTTCGACAGACCAGAAAAGCTGCTGCCTGTGTTTTTCTGCCCTGATTTATTCAACTTTCAGCCTCCGTCACGTCTCAAACTGATTTTTGCCGCCGCCATCCTCTTTAATTAAGGGTTTAATGATCCTCCAAAGGCTCAGTGTGACACGCTGATAAACAGCTGGATCTCAGAACCAGAACCGGGATTAAAGCTCTTTGTGTTCCCTCAAGGACACTTTGGGGAAAGTGGAGAGACAAAGTGTCCGCTGTGATGATCCTCTGTGTCTCAGAAGACTAATTTCTGACTGAACGTTTGGTTTAAATGCATTATGAAGAGCCAGTAAAAGCGTGACTAAAGACTCTTTAATGTCTCCAGATTTAAAACATAAATTTAGATTCATAACTTAATTCTGACCTTTTATATTTTCAGGTTGAGTAATTCACGTTGTAGCCAGATAAACGAGTTAAAACAGCTCTGTGGCATCACAGATGCTCTTCATCAGCATCCTGGAGGTTTCCGTTCATAAAATTACCCAGCATCCATCTGGGACTGAGATCAGCAGGGCCGTTCCCAGATTTCTGGGTCCCTGGAGGCCTTAGAAGATGATCTCTGGTTACACTTTAAAGATAAAACAGGCCTGATTTTTGAACCTTTGCGTGGTGGCGCCCCCGTGTGGCTGTGAGGGCCACCTGCATCTGCATCGTCCCCTACAGTCACGAAAAATGTCTTATCCCTTCTTTAAAATCAGTTATTTTAGTCTGAAGCGACTCATTTTCTGATCAGAGGGTCTTAATGTTAATAAAATAAAATAAAATAAAAAAAATAAAACCAGTAATCCCTCCACTGCCGTGCTGGATGGCGGGTATGAGTTGGTTCTGCAGAAATGATGTGATTAGGCGTGGGCGTGGCCAATGCTTGCATTGAAGCCACTCCTATTACTATTCTACTCGATTATTTATTCTCAACAGTTTTCACGGCCCGCAGCTTTGAGAAAAACCCAACATAAAATACATCAAAACGACCGGCTCGATCGGGATCGGTGTGCTATGACTTTTTGTTGGCGTTCCGTCGAACGGTTTTCCCGAAAATCCCAAAAAACTGCGAGTTTTTGTCCCATAGGAATGAATGGGATTTGGCAGAATTCCAGCAAGAAAAGCCCAAAACCCACCCCTCTTTGGACCTGTCTAGCACGGCCATATTTCATCACAGAGACACCATTCGAAGTTTAAACGGGTCACAAGACTTTGACCTTATAACATACTGAAGCCGTGTATTGTTGTGATTTACGGTCTTTGAGAATTCGCGATTTACGTTTTATGATTTTTTACAAAATCTTCAAAAAACCCTCCTCACTCTAGTGATGTCATCACGCACTCTAGCTCCGAGGAGAGAAGAAAAAAACTTTTTAAAACTGCCTTTTCCTCTTTCACGTCCACTCCTTTTGCTAAACGTACATAAATTATACATCAAAACGTAGGCATTTTTGTCGTCTTTCAGATGATGTGCCTTTTGTGTCTGTGTGGTGTTTAGTTTTCCGTCAAATCAACCTAGAGTTCAAGGTGGTCCTTCCCGGCTTCAGTTTATTTCAATGGGGACATTTCTGAATTCTGTCGTCTGACAACAAAATGTTTCATTTTTTTACACTGCCGTAATTTAAAAACCTTAGGCATTTCAGAAACAAAAGATATATCCCTGTAATCCTGAAAGCCTTGTGGCGCTTACGGTTCAAGAATTTTTTCAAAAACTTATTCGGTTTTTGAATTACAGCTGTTTGTTCTGGACATGGAAAATCGGACTTTGACAGAATTGACAGCCTACTGCTCCAGAGGCTAAATTTATACTTTTTAAAACTGCTCTAGTTTAAAAACGGAAAACATTGACAAAATAAGAAATATATCTCTGGGTAGCTGAAAGCCTTGTGGCGCTTCCGGTTCAAGAATTTTTTGAAAAACTTATTCAGCTTTTAAATTACAGCTGTTTGTTCGGACACAGAAATCCAGGTTTGGACTGACTAGACACAGTGTAATTAGGGTGGTAACTGCTGGCTTTTTTCTCTCCAAAACTCACACACACACACATACACACGGAGGAGCCGCACATGTGACTGGCTCCCCTGAAGCCCCGCCCTTTCTGCTGTTCTTCAGGCACAGCACAGTATATATGATATATTATGAGAATGATCACAGCCTTGACTCACATATGAGCTTTAGTTCATCCCATTCCTTATCAATATGATGTGGCTCCACCCTTTGCAGCATGAACACTTGTGTTTAATGGGGATTTTTGGACCATTCTTCCAGAAGTGCATTTCTGAGGTCACACACTGATGTTGGCCCAGAAGGTCAATATCTATCCAGAAGGTCTTTTTATCAGGTTTTGGTCAGGACTCTGCAGGCCACTCTGGTCACTGGTTCAGGACTCTGCAGGCCACTCTCGTCACTGCGTTGACGGGTGGCTTAATTGGCGGCTTAATTGGCCACGCCTCAAAATTTCTCCGAAATTTTCTAGTTGATCTTGAAATCTTCCAAACAGCCTGTTTTTGTTTTTTTCATCTCACATCCTTGTTGAGGCCTGAAGGGTCTGAGACGGAGCTCTGGGAGCTTTTTTCTTAAATTCTCTGAGCTTTATGACGTTTGGGTAAATTTGCTGGGACTCGCTCTCCTGGGAGGACTGGCGACTGTCTCTAACTGCTATGATATTATCTAAGTACTGTATAAAATGAGTAAACTCTCTAAAATAATCAATAGTCTTTCTCACCGTAGAGCAGTGATTCCCAAAGTGTGGGCCGCGGCCCCCCGGTGGGCCGTTGTGGGACTGCAGGTGGGCCGTGAGAGGTCGTTAAAAATAATACAAACATGTTTTAAATCGTTGATCTTTTAAAAATATGTTTTTAATTAGGGTAAAATATTTATTACATGATTTAAAAAATGTTTAGAAATAATAAAACAAAACAAATAAATGTTATTCTGCTGTCGTCTTAACTTAAAATGACAAGTGTCACCTTATTTGTTGACCCCTCACATTAATATGGGATCATGGTCTGTATGTTGATCACAGTTGTGATTAAAGGTTTGAGGGCCGCAGAGATTATTCACATTTTAATCGGGGTATTCTTGATATTCTGGAGTTTGGGAACAGCTGATGTAGCGCTCTGAGCTCAATAATGGTTTCCAATCTTTTCCAAGTTGATGTCCAGGAACAACTGTTCCTCTAAGATCACTGCTGATCTCTCTCCCTCTTGGCATTGTGTTAACACATGACTGAGCAGTAGCCTCCCAACCCCCGACCCATAAATGACCCCGAAGAAGCTTCTGCTGCGTTTGTCTTTACCTGTTCAGGCCCGCTGTGACCAGGTGATTTTCATTATAGGTCTCAGTCACACGTGTCAAACACGAGGCCCGCGGGCCAAATGTGGCCCGCCACGTCATTTTATGTGGCCCTCGAGAGTTTGTGCATTATTGGCTTAAATTTCAAACCAATATTTTAAGACTTAAAATATGCTTACACCGCTTTAAAGCGCATATTGACAATAAACTACATCTCCCATCATGCAGTTCGTCGTTACCCACAACAATAATGGCAGCTACGAGCAAGATGGTTTTTCAGAACTGATGGACTTAAGAAAAACCTTTACGAACTAACCCCAACATGTCCAAGAAAAGAAACATTGATGCACAAGGAAGAAAGTTTAATGAACGACAGGAAAACGATTACAAGTTTGTACCTCAAGTTGTCAGTCGTGAAAGAGTTTAATCTACGTCGGTATTCTGACAGCTAACACAGAGCTAAGTATGCTAAATTTAGCTTCCGCTTCTGAAACCAAGGTAACGGATACTCTTAACAACCACAAACCCTGAGTTTAATATAATAATTATAAGTTAAATAATTTAAACTTGAATACATAATAAATACAGAAACCGTTATTTAACATTATAATAAGGTTGTAGTTTAATTTATTTTGATTGTGATGCTGATGTGGCCCTCAGTGATCTACGTTAATAAACATACGATTAAAACACCTTTGCAGATGGATTGAATTAGATTTTTTAAACATAATTCAGATCTGCTGTTGTCTCCTGGACTCGTCTCTGCAGGTATCTGGGGATCACCAAACCGCTGACGTACCCCGTTCGCCAAAATGGCTGCTGCATGGCGAAGATGATCGCGTCGGTGTGGCTGCTCTCCGCCTCCATCACGCTGCCGCCGCTGTTCGGTTGGGCGCAGAACGTCAACGACGGCAGCGTCTGCCTCATCAGCCAGGACCTCGGCTACACCGTCTACTCCACCGCCGTGGCGTTCTACATCCCCATGTCGGTGATGCTCATCATGTACTACCGGATCTACCGGGCCGCCAAACTCAGCGCCGCCAAGCACACCATCACCGGCTTCCCGAGAGCGGCGGCGCCCGGGGCGGGGGCGAGAGGCGGGCACGACGCCCAGCGGCCCTCGGAGTCTGGAGAGACAGGAAGTGTGGAGGGAACTACGGCGGGGCAGGAAGCTGAGGAGGAGGCGGGCCTGGACTGCGTGGCGGCGGCGCTGAAGCTCCAGCGGGAGGTGGAGGAGGAGTGCGGCAGCCGCGTCTCCCGCCTGCTCAAGAGCGGCGAGCAGCACCAGCGCCGCGCCAGGAAGAACCAGTCCATCTTCAAGCGGGAGCAGAAGGCGGCGGCCACGCTGGGCATCGTGGTCGGCGCCTTCGCCGTCTGCTGGCTGCCGTTCTTCCTGGTGTCCACCGCCCGGCCCTTCGTCTGCGGCGTGGAGTGCAGCTGCGTGCCGCTGTGGCTGGAGAGGACGCTGCTGTGGCTCGGCTACGCCAACTCCCTCATCAACCCCTTCATCTACGCCTTCTTCAACCGCGACCTGAGGACCACCTACGGCCACCTGCTCAGGTGCCGCTACCGCAACATCAACCGGAAACTGTCAGCGGCCGGCATGCACGAGGCGCTGAAGCTGGTGGAGAAGCCGGACGCAGATGTGTGACGCCGCAGGCTCGATGCCCGAAGAGCGTCCAGCTGCCAGACGGGGGGGGGGGTTCCCCAGATGTGCAGAGGAGGGGAGCCCCCTGGAGGCCGGACGGCGCCCTGGCACGCCCTGCAGCCCCACCCTGGCGCATCAAAGCTGGCTGCTGCTGGGACCAACGGCATGCTGGGAAACTTCGATCTCAGCTGTTACCTTTGTTACCTCTGATGTCATCAGGTGATGTTTCTCAGCTCTCACCTGTCCAGCGTTTCCTCAAACGGACCAGTTCTGAAAAGACAAACATGTAAATATTTAAGTGAACGTGTGAGTGGACTTGGTGTTTTCTGGACGGTTCTGATCCGATCTGTTGTACCTGAGACGCGTTTCTATTTTCTGCCCGTTTGTCAGGTGAATCCTGCACCTCTTCTGTCCATCGATCAGCCGTGTGTGTGATTGACAGCTCATTTATGAACATCAGTGTAGTTTTCTGTCGTCAGAAGAAGTTTAAAGATTCTCCTGGTGACAGTGATGTGACTTTTAAATGCAAAAAAGATATTTATGTACAGTAAAAAGAAGGCATAAATGACATACTTCTGCAGTCTGGGACCTTCCTGAGCTGATGAGGGAAAGATCCGAGAACAAAGAGGTTCTTTATCACCTCTGATCACCTTTACAAGCTAGAACAGGTGGAGACCGTTTCATATTCACTCCTTACTTGCTTATCTTCTTCAAACATGAACAGCACCGTCTTAAGTTTACCGTTGGAATCGATCAGAACCTGAACTGAACTGTTTTTCTGATGTGACTCTACAGAAACTTCACACGCCAACATTGAACTCGTTGACAGAATAAACTCAGTGAACTTCTGCAGACGCCTTAAAACGTTGTTTTCTTTAAAGAACACAGAGAAGTAAAAGATCATATTGTTCAGACACCACTGCAGAAATCTAGAAGGTAGCGGCGCGGCAGCCAATCAGATGCAGGTACGGGCAGCAGCCAATCCGATGCAGGTACGGGCAGCAGCCAATCAGATGCAGGTACGGGCAGCAGCCAATCAGATGCAGGTACGGGCAGCAGCCAATCAGATGCAGGTACGGGGAGCAGCCAATCAGATGCAGGTACGGGCAGCAGGCAGCAGCCAATCAGATGCAGGTACGGGCAGCAGCCAATCAGATGCAGGTACGGGCAGCAGCCAATCAGATGCAGGTACGGGCAGCATCCAATCAGATGCAGGTACGGGCAGCAGCCAATCAGATGCAGGTACGGGGAGCAGCCAATCAGATGCAGGTACGGGCAGCAGCCAATCAGATGCAGGTACGGGCAGCAGCCAATCAGATGCAGGTACGGGCAGCAGCCAATCAGATGCAGGTACGGGCAGCAGCCAATCAGATGCAGGTACGGGCAGCAGCCAATCAGATGCAGGTACGGGCAGCATCCAATCAGATGCAGGTACGGGCAGCAGCCAATCAGATGCAGGTACGGGCAGCAGCCAATCAGATGCAGGTACGGGCAGCAGCCAATCAGATGCAGGTACGGGCAGCAGCCAATCAGATGCAGGTACGGGCAGCAGCCAATCAGATGCAGGTACGGGGAGCAGCCAATCAGATGCAGGTACGGGCAGCAGCCAATCAGATGCAGATACGGGCAGCAGCCAATCAGATGCAGGTACGGGCAGCAATCAGATGCAGGGGAGCAGCCAATCAGATGCAGGTACGGCAGCAGCAGCCAATCAGATGCAGGTACGGGCAGCAGCCAATCAGATGCAGGTACGGGCAGCAGCCAATCAGATGCAGGTACGGGCAGCAGCCAATCAGATGCAGATACGGGCAGCAGCCAATCAGATGCAGATACGGGCAGCAGCCAATCAGATGCAGGTAGGGGAGCCAATCAGCAGGTAAGGGCAGCAGCCAATCAGATGCAGATACGGGGAGCAGCCAATCAGAGCAGGTACGGGCAGCCAATCAGATGCAGGTACGGGCAGCAGCCAATCAGATGCAGGTACGGGCAGCAGCCAATCAGATGCAGGTACGGGCAGCAGCCAATCAGATGCAGGTACGGGCAGCAGCAATCAGATGCAGGATACGGGCAGCAGCAAGCAGCCAATCAGATGCAGGTACGGGCAGCAGCCAATCAGATGCAGATACGGGGAGCAGCCAATCAGAGCAGCAGGTACGGGCAGCAGCCAATCAGAGCAGGTACGGGCAGCAGCCAATCAGATGCAGGTATGGGCAGCAGCCAATCAGATGCAGATACAGGCAGCAGCCAATCAGATGCAGGTACGAGCAGCAGCCAATCAGATGCAGGTACGGGCAGCAGCCAATCAGATGCAGGTACGGGCAGCAGCCAATCAGATGCAGGTACGGGCAGCAGCCAATCAGATGCAGGTATGAGGAGCAGCCAATCAGATGCAGGTATGGGGAGCAGCCAATCAGATGCAGGTACGGGGAGCAGCCAATCAGATGCAGGTACGGGCAGCAGCATCTCCAACCTGAACGCTTCCTGAATATGTTTCCATCCAGATGTGCTGTTTCTGCCACAACACCTGTCAGGGTTTGTCTCACCTTTACCTGAGGAGTGTTACTGTCGGGGCTCCGTCAGCCCGACTCAGTCCAGGAGGAGAAGAGGATTCTAATCCTGCCGCTGATATCTTGGACCTGGTTTTCCAAGAAAGAAACATGTAGTCTGGTTTTGGTTTGGAGTGAATGTTTATGTTCTAACTGTCGGCGCCATCAAACAGCTAAATGAAACATCTGAGCTAGCTAGCTAACCCTAACCCTAGCTAACCCTAACCCTAGCTAACCCTTACCCTAGCTAACCTTAACCCTAGCTAACAGAGCTAATCATTCTCATTTAACACACCTGTTCATTCCTGGATAAACGCAGAAGAAGATGCAATGACACCAGGTGAACTAATCAGATTTGTTACAGTCAGACTCAAAGCGTAGTTTCACCTGTGGGCAGGTAGACGTCAGGTCAGGGTGGAGGTCACGGCCTCCACAGCTGCAACACATTTGCTGTTGGTTGGATGTAGAAGTATAGACTGTATAAAAAGAAGTGGACAAACCCTCTGTGATGTCATCCACAGGTGTTCCAACGAGTCTTGAAGGCTGTTTTTTATGATGTTTACAGGAACTGGCTCAGCCAACCAACACTCCCGCCTTACCTGAGCTAGCTAGCTATTTTAGCCCGCCTTACCTGAACTAGCTAGCTATTTTAGACCGCCTTACCTGAGCTCGTTAGCTATTTTAGCTGGGCTTCAGTCATTTCTAATGTTGCTGCCAAACAGACGTTTGAAAAGTAGCCAGTGCTTGATCGTGACCTCTAACCCAAACCCAAAGGCCAGCTGTTGGCAGTTTGGAAGGGTCCGACCCAACCTGGCTCAGCTGTTGCCAAGGTGACCAGGCAGCGAGCTCGACGTTGTCCTCCAATTAGACCCCGTGGTGGCGGTTGGCTGTGGGCGAAGGCAGCTACTGCCTACGACTCAGCTTTGCTCCAGGACTCCTCCAGGATTCCTCCAGAGGGGTATACTACGAAGCGAGATTAGAGGGTTAGCGAGGTATGTTGAGTCTAAAGCCAGGACTTCCGGTACCACGAAGGTGGCTCTCTTTTAACCTGGCTAGATCACCATGGTAACTTACTCTGCAAACTTAACCTGGTCCGGAGCAGGTTATGTGCAGAGTTTAGGCTCAAATCGGTTATAAAAAAGCGCCGCCCTTTCACTTTCACCCAATCCTGTTGACCTGAGCGCCAGGATTGTGTAATGGAGGGAGAGTATTCAGAGACCGGACTGATCCGCTGGCTTCCCATGACCATATTCTCTATGAACGCTAGAGATTTCCAGCTGAGGGAATACGTTACATTTGTAATCTGCTAGAGCCAGATATTGGCAGCGCCACCAAACGCAGCCGTGCGCTCACAGTAGCGCTAACGGTGTGCGTTTCTTTGCTGCGGGAACCTACATGCATTCAGTTGGTGATGCAGAAAATCTGAGCCAGAATACTGGAATAAAGGTTGTACTTGCTCTTACTGAACTGCTGAATATGTTTGTAGTATTCCCTGGACATCTGCCCACGCTTCAAATAAAAGAAGCGTTTTACTAAATCAGGTAACATAAATTAATAGTCCATTATATTGATAATCAGTGTGACGTGGAATTTCATGTGAAATGTTGAATTATAATTCATAGATTCCCCAGGGTGATAGGGTACCTATTAAAGTGGCCGGTGAACGTATATTGGTATCACAGATAATATTAAATCTTAAATTAATTTCACATAGATTTAGCAAAAACTAAAGTGATTTTTATTTATCATCCATAATGGGACAGTCAGACCTACATAATGTTTAAATCTGCTGCATTAAGTTTAAAGTTTAAGCGCTCTAAAAGAGGGAGGGAGATTAATTAAGGTGCATTAAGTGGTGAAATAAATATAATTTACTGTGGCAAGAGACACTACAGAGGACCTGGGCAGAGTTTGATCCTCAGACTCCCGGGTGAAAGTCACGCATAATTGCCAGTCAGTCAAAGGGATATCCTCTTAGCCATGTAGCCAGGACACGTCATCAATCGGAGGTCAGTGACAGGACCTCACACTGTCACATTACGAATTTACACGATCTACAATTTTTTGCCAGCACTCCTCTCTGGCTTTATTCGCACCTACAGTGTTGCTTTTGGCCGTAAAGATTTCTTTGAAATCCTCATAGCCCTGCATTATTAAAACCTGTTCCTCCTGACTGAAATATACGGACCGCCATCTATCCATTTTATCCGGAAGAGGCGTCAAATGACGCGTCAAACGCCCCCTTTTATGTGAACGTGCACAGAGCAGAAAGCAGAAAGCCGCGGTTAACAAAGATAGTTGATAACCACCGTCGTGGTACCAGTTATCTCTGATCGCGAGTTTCAGGTTTGTTAAGCCAGCTCACCCAAAGAAAGCCTGGCTGTGTCGAACTTGCTTCGTAGTATACCCCTCTGGACTCCTCCAGGACTCCTCCAGGATTCCTCCAGGATTCCTCCAAACTCCTCCAGGACTCCTCCAGGACTCCTCCAGGACTCCTCCAGGACTCCCAGAAGCAGTCCAGGTGGTCCGTTAGTCCAGTTAACAGCACATCTTTAAAATAAGAACGATTACACGCCAAGCAGCTAAAACCATAAAACCACATCCTGAGCTGTTAGGCTGAAAAGCACATTTCCTCGTTACAGTATGTTTATAATTGTGGCTTTAAATAATTTAACCTGATGAGGTGCATGAAGGTTCAGTTTTGACGGAGTTGGGATCCAGCCATGGAGACCAGAGCTGGACTTTAAAACCGTACTATGGATCTGGTCAGCTGGTCTCTCAATGCAATGGATCAAATTTTCTCGACGAAGAGGGAGGGAAGAGGAGAGCCCTCGTGTCCAGAAGGAACACGGGTACGTTCAAGATTCATGGTCGAAATGGTGATTGAACTGCTTGGCTCCTCTGTTCATCGAAGACGCTGAAGATGTTTACATATTTGGATTTATGATCACGGGATTCCTGCTGTTTGGAGTTGGCGGATACCTGATGTATCGGAAAATTAAGCGCACGGATGCTGCTATTCCAGACCTGTTGTCCGTGTGCGTGGAGGTTAGCCGTGCTGTGAGTGCCGAGACTGTTAAGATAGACGAGATGAATCAGAAACTGGACGTGATTCACGGCGTCACCGACAGTTGATGATGCATGAACTGATGGGGAGAATTGAAACAATCTGGGGAGACTACATGCACAGCTCAGGGAGAACTGACATGAAAAATTCGGACTTTTGAATGATTCCCACGAGATAAAACCAGCAAAGACTCAAGGCAGGCAAAAAATTCATTGTCAATCTGACCAAAAACAATCTCTCTGATCTGAATCTGGCTCCGCCGAGCGGCCTTCACTCAAGACCGTGTTGAAAAGAATCTCTCCAAGGTCTTATCTGAAGAAGGCTCTGCCCCCCACCACGCCCCCCCGCTCCATATCCTTTCCCCGAGTCTCAACATCCTCGCTGGATCCTGATGTTCTCCCCCCACGTGGGACTGCTTCGCTGGACCCTTTCCCTCCATATGATGAGTAGAGTAGAGTAACTTTATTGATCCCGAAGGAAATTACGGTGTCAAGTAGCCCACACAAAACACACATTACACATAACACATAATACACATTAAATAATACACATAACTAGGAGGATCAACAATATTGCACATATTAGTAAAATAAGTAACATTAACTTAAATGGGTAAGGGAGAAGTGTTACAGAAGTGGTATTATATACAGAAGTGAGTAAAAAGATTAAAAGTGACTGATAAAAAACTGTCCTGAGTTAGAGAAATAGTCCATAGAGATATATGATGTCTTCGTAATAAGTTTGTTATGCTTGTGCTGAGATTTTTTTTTGTGAATCCCACAACATGTGCCTCTGATCAAGGACATGTTGTGTGAGACACCTTTTTTTATCCTCTCCCCCCCCATCCCCCATGTGATCGTATTTTCTTCTGATAAAAGTGCCCTGTTGTGGTGTACTTGGGCACCTATGGGCACCTATGGGTGCTTGAGTGTACTGCTCTCTAACACGGTAGAAGCGCCGTTATGGCTGCTGACCCAAACACCGTTGACTCCTGTCCATATGTTGTTGTTTGTTTCTGTATGTTTCTTTTGGACAGTGTACTGTAGGGTTGCCACCCGTCCCGTAAAATACGGAATTGTCCTTTATTTGAGAAAAAAATGTTGCGTCCCGTATTAGTTCAATACGGGACGCGATTTGTCCCGTATTTTCATTAACGCCTCATAAACACGTCTGTCACACACACATCAACACTAAATTTAACAATAATGAACAAAATAAAACAGAGGAACAGAGGAAACATTTCGGCCAGCAAAATCTTTGTGATGGGGACAACAGGACCTGCTGCGCTCTGTGCCCATATCTTTATAAAAGTGTGTGCCAGTCATCTTGTCACTCTCAGTGCCTGGCCCCGCCCCACGCTGTCACGGTTGCCTAGTTACCACAGACGCCGGTGCTGCGCTGCTACCTGCACATTTTAAAAATGTCTACCCCAATGTTCAATCACCGTTCACGCTACGGTGATCCCGCGCCCCCTTTTCTTTTCTATCATTTTTAAATCGCAACTATTATACGTCGTCTGCTTTCAGACTGATGTCAAACATTGCAGCTGATGTCATCTGCTATTAGTATCAACTGCAGTCTCCAGATTAGTGCTCACTTTACTGGACATGACTAAATAAAGCATTAAAAAATATTTTAACAGCCGTGACAAGGGGCTGGGTGAAATAACCTCAAATACATATCGCGGTTAAATGAACTAAACATTTGACGTTGATTACTATTTTGATTAATTAAAAATAATTTAAAAAATGCCTAGCCTACGGTTGCCACCCGTCCCGTAAAATACGGAAGTGTCCCTTATTTTCATGTCTGGAAGGTGGCAACCCTAGTGTACTGGGAAGACAAAATTCACTGTGTTGGGACGCTGGCTCAGTGACGATAATAAATCTGATTCTGATTCTGGTCCCGGTTCTGATCTGGACCTCAGAACCGCTTCGTTCCTGCTGTTTCTTCTCATTTCCAGCGACTCTACTGGTTCTTTTCTCTGTTATTGGCAGATGCTAACAGATGCTAACAGATGCTAACAGACGCTAACTCCTCTCTGTGGCTAATGTTTGAACCCAGCAGCGTCCCGGTCCGTAACGTTGTGATCTGCCTTCAAGCTGCTGTCCTGGAACCAGAACCAGAACCAGAACCAGAACCAGGGGGATTCAACAGTGAATTCACACAGATGTTGACGCAGTAAAGCAGATGTTTGCGTCTGAGAAGGCGGTACTTGCTCATCTTGGTTATTTCTGAATGTCTCCTTGAACTGATGGACAGATGAGAAGGAGGAGGACAAACGTGGTCCAGATGTTCATTTATTTGATCTGTTTGTTCTCTTGAATGTCTCCGTGACCTGGACTTGTCCCTGTCCGTCTGCTAAAGGTTTGTCCTCGTTAGCGTCTCACAGAAACTGCTGGAGGGCTAAAGTTTTTCTGCTGAGCAGGTGTGAACATTGTAACGGTTTTATTCTCTCTTTAATCGTTAATTAAAGCTTTTCTGTGTAAGTGGGTCAGAACAAAATGTTCTGCTGTTGTTGGATTTGATCTCTGGGGGGAAAAGGTTCTCCGTTCAATTAAAAAGATCCCGTCTCAGAGGTTCTTCGTCTCGTCTGCTGGTGTGGGCGGGGTCGTTGACATCACAGTGTGGGCGGGGTCGTTGACATCACAGCGTCAGACTCGTTAAAAAGCTCGTTAAAAAGCTCATTATGGTTTCCGGCTGTGAACGTGTCCTGAACCAGGAGCTGCCAGGATCCGGGTCTGAGAAGATGCTGGACCACAGGTCTCCAAACTGAAACCGTCCCAGGAGGACAGACGGGACTGAAACTTGTCTTCTGCTCGTCTCCAGCGCTTTTATGATTAATTAGTTCCCTCCGTTTTCTGACAGGAGGTTAAAAAAAAATTCAGCCAACTTTTCTAATTCTTTTCCTCTTTGAGGTAAATAATCAGTCCAGTTCCTCCAGAACCGACTGGACCAATGAAAGCAGAAGAAACAGTCTCTGGACATCAGTGGAGGAGAAGACAATCACTGTCTTCTGTTTCCTTCAGAGGTCTCCTCATCTCCTCCATCCTCTCCTCTTCGTCTCCCCTTCATCTCCTCTTCCTCTCCTTCCATAAATCTCCTCTCTGGTCTTCCTCCAGACCTCCTGGTCCAGTTCCAGCCTCATCATCCTTCTCCAGATATCTCCTCCATCCCTCCTCTGTTCAGGTCCAAACCATCTCAGTCTGGTTCTTCTCTCCAGAACATCTAACATGTTCTGTTCCTCTGATGTTCTCCTTCCTGATCCAGAACCTCAACATCTGGACCTCTGCTACCTCCAACTCTGCCTCCTGTCTGGTCCTCAGGACCACAGTCTCTGAACCAGCAACCTCTCAGGTCTCACCACCATCTTCTCCACCTTTACCTTCATTCTGATCAAACTCTTTCATCTCTCTTTTCTCCACCTGCTCCAACAGCTTCTTCACCTCTTTTCTTCATCCTCTGTTGTTCTGGACTGTTGACTCTCAGTTCTTTAACTCCTCCTCCTTCTTCATCTCTGCTCCCTGTAGTCTCTCCGTTCCTCTCTGGTTCCTCTCATTCATTCACATCTATTCAGTCTGCAGCAGACCTTCATTCATCTCCAGGTCAGACCTCCACCTGTCCAGATGTTCCTCCACCTGTCCAGATGTTCCTCCACCTCTCCAAATGTTCCTCCACCTCTCCAGATGTTCCTCCACCTGCTCCCTGCTCTCACTACAGATCACTGTCATCTGCCAACATCATATCCATGGAGATTACTGTCTGACCTCATGTGTCAGTCTGTCCATCACCATAGCAACAAGAAGGGTCTCAGAGCTGATCCTTGTTAAGTCCCACCTCCACCCTGAACTCCTCCATCACACCTACAGCTCACCTCTCCATCATCTTCCAGCTTTCATCCATGTCCTGCTCCTCTCTAACAAACCTCCTCATCAGGACCAGACCTCCTCACCAGGACCAGACCTCCTCATAAGGACCAGACCTCCTCATCAGGACCAGACCTCCTCATCAGGACCAGACCTCCTCATCAGGACCAGACCTCCTCACCAGAACCAGACCTCCTCATCAGGACCAGACCTCCTCATCAGGACCAGACCTCCTCACCAGGACCAGACCTCCTCACCAGGACCAGACCTCCTCACCAGAACCAGACCTCCTCATAAGGACCAGACCTCCTCATCAGGACCAGACCTCCTCACCAGAACCAGACCTCCTCATAAGGACCAGACCTCCTCATCAGGACCAGACCTCCCCATCACCAGGACCAGACCTCCTCACCAGGACCAGAACCTCCTCACCAGGACCAGACCTCCTCATCAGGACCAGACCTCCTCATCCTCATCAGGACCAGACCTCCTCACCAGGACCAGAGCTCCTCATCAGGACCAGACCTCCTCATCAGGACCTCCTCATCAGGACCAGACCAGCTCCCAGGACCAGACCTCCTCACCAGGACCAGACCTCCTCACCAGGACCAGAGCTCCTCATCAGGACCAGACCTCCTCACCAGGACCAGACCTCCTCACCAGGACCAGAGCTCCTCATCAGGACCAGACTCCTCACCAGGACCAGACCTCCTCACCAGACCCTCCTCAGACCAGCCCTCATCAGACCAGACCTCCTCACCAGACCAAGCTCCTCATCAGGACCAGACCTCCTCACCAGGACCAGACTCCCTCAAGGCCCTCATCAGGACCAGACCTCCTCATCAGGACCAGACCTCCTCACCAGACCAGACCCCTCATCAGGACCAGAGCTCCTCACCTCAGGACCAGACCTCCTCATCAGGACCAGAGCTCCTCATCAGGACCAGACCTCCTCACCAGGACCAGACCTCCTCATCAGGACCAGAGCTCCTCATCAGGACCAGACCTCCTCACCTCCTCATCAGGACCAGACCTCCTCATCAGGACCAGACCTCCTCACCAGACCAGACTCCTCATCAGACCAGACCTCCTCATCAGGACCAGACCCTCCTCATCAGGACCAGACCTCCTCACAGGACCACCAGGACCAGACCTCCTCACCAGGACCAGACCTCCTCACCAGGACCAGACCTCCTCACCAGGACCAGACCTCCTCACCAGGACCAGACCTCCTCACCAGGACCAGACCTCCTCACCAGGACCAGACCTCCTCATTAGGACCAGACCTCCTCACCAGGACCAGACCTCCTCACCAGGACCATAGCTACTGCTACGGCTCCAGCTAAATGTGGCAGCCCTTTATTTCTGACGTTACCTCAGAAACGACCTTTGAAACAGGAGGTCTGCTGCAGATCTCCATCTGCAGCTCCTCTGCTCGGCTCAAGGAGCTCAGAACCACGGCAGATCTTTCAGGACCCTTTCAACCAGAAACCTGCTGTACTATCTGCTGATGCTGGTGGACTTCAACAGGCTGAGGGGAGTCCCAGCGGAGCTCTGCTCCTCCTCGTTTCAGCTCTGCTCGTCCTCCTTTCAGCTCTTCTTGTCCTCGTTTCAGCTCTGATCATCCTCGTTTCAGCTCTGATCGTCCTCGTTTTAGCTCTGATCGTCCTCGTTTCAGCTCTTCTTGTCCTCGTTTCAGCTCTTCTCGTCCTCGTTTCAGCTCTGATCGTCCTCGTTTTAGCTCTGATCGTCCTCGTTTCAGCTCTTCTTGTCCTCGTTTCAGCTCTGATCGTCCTCGTTTCAGCTCTTCTTGTCCTCGTTTCAGCTCTGATCGTCCTCGTTTCAGCTCTTCTCGTCCTCGTCCATCATTGTTGACTCAGACGTGTGCAGGAAAACACGACGTCAGGTCATTTAGAGAAGATGTTGTCCAACTAGCACCTTCATGAGTCAGCAGCTGCCCATCAACAAGCCTCCAGGAATTCAGCCAATCAGAAAACAGTCATCTGGAAACGCAGCTCTTTTCCAGGAAGAGCCTCTCTGTAATTTCTGGTCTTCGACATTCAGAAATAACTGTTTTTTGGCTTTCAGCTCAGTTAAAAGCTACTCTGGACTCTTTAAAGAAGTTCATTTTAGTTTCATACTTTTATGCTCATGTGTTATAGATGGAAACAAGGAGACACGGACGTCACAAAAAGCATCAAATCTGGGAAAGACGGAGACAGAGGAGGATGTGTTAAAGGGTAAATGAAAATGGAAGTGAAGAGGCTCTTATTTCATCTGGAGACAGAAACGGAGAGTCCAAATGTCCTCCAGTCCTCAGTCCTCCAGTCCTCCAGTCCTCAGTCCCCAGTCCAGTCCAGTCCTCCAGTCCTCCAGTCCTCCAGTCCTCCAGTCCTCCAGTCCTCCAGTCCTCCAGTCCTCCAGTCCTCCAGTCCTCCAGTCCTCCAGTCCTCCAGTCCTCCAGTCCTCCAGTCCTCCAGTCCTCCCAGTCCTCCAGTCCTCCAGTCCTCCAGTCCTCCAGTCCTCCAGTCCCTAGTCCTCCAGTCCTCCAGTCCTCCTCCAGTCCTCCAGTAGTCCAGTCCAGTCCTCCAGTCCTCCAGTCCTCCAGTCCTCCAGTCCTCCAGTCCTCCAGTCCTCCAGTCCTCCAGTCCTCCAGTCCTCCAGTCCTCCAGTCCTCCAGTCCTCCAGTCCTCCAGTCCTTCAGTCCTCCAGTCCTAGTCCTCCAGTCCTCCAGTCCTCCAGTCCTCCAGTCCTCCAGTCCTCCAGTCCTCCAGTCCTTCCAGTCCTCAGTCCTCCTCCCAGTCCTCCAGTCCAGTCCTCAGTCCTCCAGTCCTCCAGTCCTCCAGTCATCCAGTTCCATCCAGTCCTCAGTCCTCCAGTCCTCTAGTCCTCCAGTCCTCCAGTCCTCCAGTCCTGCAGTCCTGCAGTCCTTCAGTCCTTCAGTCCTCCAGTCCTCCAGTCCTCCAGTCCTCCAGTCCTCCAGTCCTCCAGTCCTCCAGTCCTCCAGTCCTCCAGTCCTCCAGTCCTTCAGTCCTCCAGTCCTCCAGTCCTCCCAGTCCTCTAAGTCCTCCAGTCCTCCAGTCCCTCCTCCAGTCCTCCAGTCCTCCAGTCCTCTAGTCCTCCAGTCCTCCCTCTAGTCCTCCAGTCTCCTCCAGTCCTCCAAGTCCTCCAGTCCTCCAGTCCTCCAGTCCCAGTCCTCCAAGTCCTCCAGTCCTCCAGTCCTCCTCCAGTCCTCCAATCCTCCAGTCCTCCCCCCCTCCAGTCCTCCAGTCCTCCAGTCCTCCAGTCCTCCAGTCCTCCAGTCCAGTCCTCCAGCCTCAGTCCTCCATCCTCCTCCTCCAGTCCTCCAGTCCCCTCCATCCTCCAGTCCTCAGTCCTCAGTCCCAGTCCTCCAGTCCTCAGTCCTCCAGTCTCCAGTCCTCCTCCAGTCCTCCAGTCCCAGTCCCAGTCCTCCAGTCCTCCAGTCCTCCAGTCCTCCAGTCCTCCAGTCCTCCAGTCCTCCAGTCCTCCAGTCCTTCCAGTCCTTCAGTCCTCCAGTCCTCCAGTCCTCCAGTCCTCAGTCCTTCAGTCCAGTCCTCCAGTCCTCCAGTCCTCCAGTCCTTCAGTCCTCCAGTCCTCCAGTCCTCCAGTCCTTCAGTCCTCCAGTCCTCCAGTCCTCCAGTCCTCCAGTCCTTCAGTCCTTCAGTCCTTCAGTCCTCCAGTCCTCCAGTCCTCCAGTCCTCACCAGTCCTCCAGTCCTTCAGTCCTTCAGTCCTCCAGTCCTCCAGTCCTCCAGTCCTCCAGTCCTTCAGTCCTCCAGTCCTCCAGTCCTCCAGTCCTTCAGTCCTTCCAGTCCTCCAGTCTCCAGTCCTCAGTCCTCCAGTCCAGTCCTCAGTCCAGTCCCTTCAGTCCTCCAGTCCTCCAGTCCTCCAGTCCAGTCCCCAGTCCTCAGTCCTCCTCCAGTCCTCCAGTCCTCCAGTCCTCCAGTCCTCCAGTCTCAGTCCTCCAGTCCTCTTCAGTCTTCCAGTCCAGTCCTCCAGTCCCCCAGTCCTCCTCCTCAGTCCTTCAGTCCTTCAGTCCTCCAGTCCAGTCCTCCAGTCCAGTCCTCCAGTCCTCCAGTCCTCCAGTCCTCCAGTCAGTCCAGTCCTCCAGTCCAGTCCTCCAGTCCTCCAGTCCTCCAGTCCCAGTCCTCCAGTCCTCCAGTCCAGTCCTCAGTCCTCCAGTCCTCCAGTTCTTCAGTCCTCCAGTCCTTCAGTCCTCCAGTCCTCCAGTCCTCCAGTCCTTCCAGTCCTCCTCCAGTCCTCCAGTCCTCCAGTCCTCCTCCAGTCCTCCAGTCCTCCAGTCCTTCAGTCCTTCAGTCCTTCAGTCCTCCAGTCCTCCAGTCCTTCAGTCCTCCAGTCCTCCAGTCCTCCAGTCCTCCTCCTCCAGTCCTCCAGTCCTGCAGTCCTCCAGTCCTTCAGTCCTCCAGTCCTCCAGTCCTCCAGAGTCTGATTGAACATCACAGACGACAGCAGCCAGTTCAGCTGCAGACATTCATCTGTTTTTAAATGTTTCACATAGATTTAACTAACTAATCTATTATCTTCTTTATCAGCTGCTAAAGAGAGAAAACTGTTTTTAAATTCACATCCCCAGTTTTACCATCGTCTGTCAATCAATGATAAATTAATAAAGTATTTTTAGAGCAGCCATAGCAGGAGCCTCTTAAAACGACCCTGATTGATCCTCTAAAACTCCAGCATCTATCTCCACATGGGGGGGGGGGGGGGGGGGGGGGGGGGGGGGGCAGACCTGACAAGGGCAGTTGTCTCTGTCGCCATGGAGACGTGACTGTCACGTACCTGTAGGTTGGTTCAGGAAGGTAACCAGTAACAGCGGGTTGGGAGCAGGTTGTTTGAAGGTTGTTGTTGAGGACGACAGACCGTGACCAATCAGAGCAGAGCTTCTCCTGGAAGACGGCCCACCTCCCTGACGTCCTCACAGCAGGTGATCGGTGCGAATCCAAATCCAGAGAGCTTCCTTAAGATCGTTCTGTCTCTCTCTCCTCTAAGAGGTCTGTCTGATGTCTCTCGTCCTCTATAGAGGTCTGTCTGATGTCTCTCTCGTCCTCTAAGAGGTCTGTCTGATGTCTCTGTCCTCTGATGTCTCTGTCTGATGTCTCGTCTCTAGAGGTCTGTCTGATTCTCTGTCCGGTCTGTCTGATGTCTCTCTCTAAGAGGTCTGTCTGATGTCTCTCGTCCTCTATAGAGGTCTGTCTGATGTCTCTCGTCTCTATAGAGGTCTGTCTGATGTCTCTCGTCCTCTAGAGGTCTGTCTGATGTCTCTCGTCCTCTAAGAGGTCTGTCTGATGTCTCTCGTCCTCTATAGAGGTCTGTCTGATGTCTCTCGTCCTCTATAAGATGGTCTCTCTCTGTCTGATGTCTCTCGTCCTCTATAGAGTCTGTCGATGATGTCTCTCGTCCTCTAAGAGGTCTGTCTGATGTCTCTCGTCCTCTAAGAGGTCTGTCTGATGTCTCGTCCTCTATAGAGGTCTGTCTGATGTCTCTCTCCTCTATAGAGGTCTCTGAGGTCTGTCTGATGTCTCTCGTCCTCTAAGAGGTCTGTCTGATGTCTCTCTCGTCCTCTATAGAGGTCTGTCTGATGTCTCTCATCCTCTAAGAGGTCTGTCTGATGTCTCTGTCTCTCGTCCTCTAAGAGGTCTGTCTGATGTCTCGTCCGTCTGATGTCTCTAGATCTCTCTCTAAGAGGTCTGTCTGATGTCTCTCGTCCTCTATAGAGGTCTGTCTGATGTCTCTCGTCCTCTAAGAGGTCTGTCTGATGTCTCTCGTCCTCTATAGAGGGTCTGTCTGATGTGTCTCGTCGTCTCTCTAAGAGGTCTGTCTGATGTCTCTGATCGTCCTCTAAGAGGTCTGTCTGATGTCTCTCGTCCTCTATAGAGGTCTGTCTGATGTCTCTGTCCTCTATAGAGGTCTGTCTGATGTCTCTCGTCCTCTCTGAGGTCGTCTGTCGTCCGTCTATAGAGGTCTGTCTGATGTCTCTCGTCCTCTATAGAGGTCTGTTCTGATGTCTCTGTCTCTATCCTCTTATGATGGTCTGTCTGAGTCTCTGTCGTCTCTCGTCCTCTATGAGAGGTCCTCTGTATGATGCTGTCTCTTGTCTTCTTCTATAGAGGTCTGTCTGATGTCTCTCGTCCTCTATGAGGTCTGTCTGATGTCTCTCGTCCTCTAAGAGGTCTGTCTGATGTCTCTTGTCTTCTAGGTTTGATGTCTCTCTCTATGTCTGTCTGAGTCTCTCGTCCTCTATAGAGGTCTGTCTGATGTCTCTGTCATCTATAAGAGGTCTGTCTGATGTCTCTCGTCCTCTAAGAGGTCTGTTGAGTCTCTCGTCCTCTATAGAGGTCTGTCTGATGTCTCTCGTCCTCTAAGAGGTCTGTCTGATGTCTCTCGTCCTCTATGAGGTCTGTTTGATGTCTCTCGTCCTCTATAGAGGTCTGTCTGATGTCTCTCGTCCTCTAAGAGGTCTGTCTGATGTCTCTCGTCCTCTATAGAGGTCTGTCTGATGTGTCTCGTCCTCTATAAAGGTCTGTCTGATGTCTCTCGTCCTCTAAGAGGTCTGTCTGATGTCTCTCGTCCTCTATAGAGGTGTCTGAGTTCTGTCTCTGTCCTCTATCTAAGAGGGTCTGTGATGTCTCTCGTCCTCTATAGAGGTCTGTCTGATGTCTCTCGTCCTCTATGAGGTCTGTCTGATGTCTCTCGTCTCTATAGTCTGATGTCTCTGTTGTCTATGAGGTCTGTCTGATGTCTCTCGTCCTCTATGAGGTCTGTCTGATGTCTCTCGTCCTCTATAGAGGTCTTGATGTCTCTCGTTAGAGGGTCTCTCGTCCTCTATAGACTGATGAGGTCTGTCTGATGTCTCTCTCTGAGGTCTTCTATAGAGGTCTGTCTGATGTCTCTGTCTTCTACTAGAGATAGAGGTCTGTCTGATGTCTCTCGTCCTCTATGAGGTCTGTCTGATGTCTCTCGTCCTCTAAGAGGTCTGTCTGATGTCTCGTCCTCTATGAGGTCTGTTTGATGTCTCTCGTCTCGTCCTCTACTCCTTAGAGAGGTCTGTCTGATGTCTCTCTCCTCTAAGAGTCTGTCTGTCTATGTCCTCTATGAGGTCTCTCGTCCTCTAGAGGTCTGTCTGATGTCCTCTCTCGTCCCTCTATGAGGTTTGTTTGATGTCTCTCGTCCTCTATATGAGGTCTGTCTGATGTCTCTCGTCCTCTATGAGGTCTGTCTGATGTCTCTCGTCTCTGGTCCTCTATAGAGGTCTGTCTGATGTCTCTCGTCCTCTCGTCGAGGATGAGGTCCTGGGACTGCAGCCAGTTTTCTTTGCTTCTGCATTTCCAGATACCAGTTATCTTCTAAACACCTAACCCTAACCCTGCGGGCGCTCCCTCTTCAGGGTCGCCACAGCAGCAGGGACGCCCCCCCCCCCCCCCCCCCAGAAGATCCTCCTGATCACTGGCTGACAGATCAACAGATGAAGATGAGCGGTCTGATATCATGTCCGTAGTCAAGAACCAAACTGTGCTCTTGAACAGGTTTTTGTCTATTTTTTATCGAACTAAGCGAGATCGAGATCTTTCATGGGCTCAACCCACATCCTCAGCTCAGCTGATCATCCTCCAGATGTTCCTGACAGATGTGGCTGCATTTGAAATCAGCCTTTCCATCCATGGAAGGAATGATCCACCCGTCCTTACTTTTTGATTTCTCCTCGTGTCTGAACGTTCTGACCTCAATGATCAGTTCCAACATCCTCGACTCCTCGTCCCGACTCTAAGCCCCTCCCACTGGAGACATGAAGGACGGACGTGAAGGACGGACGTGAGGACGAGGAAGCAAGGTGACAGGCATTTAACAGATTGATGCGTCCTTGTCTCACGATTTACAGCCTCAATGAAACAGGACGTGACGCAGACGCGTCGTCTCAACGTGAACATCTGGATTTAATCGTCTCTGGATGAGCACTAAAGCTGCTGGGGACAACCTCCACGCTTGTCCTCATGAGGATGAAGACCACAGTGGCGTGAGTTTGTCTAATCAGCAGCATCTCATGACCTCATCTCTCACGTACACAAGCCCCCCCCCCTCTGAGTTCCTGGGCCTCAGTAAATGAGCCACATTTACATTTTTATAATGTTTCCTTCCAGCTGCCTGAGTGCAGGAAGCTTTATGCCCGGTGGATTCGTTCTTCAGCATCTTCAGGAAGTCGTCTCATCGCTCTCTTTCATTCCTCTGGCCATCCTTTTCTTTTTGTCTCTGCCCCGTCTCACTTTTCTTCTTTGCTCTCCACATTTTTCTCCCTTTTCATTCCTTCTCTGTGTTCGTCTCCAGCTTCTCTTCTGCTCTCTTGGTTTCTGTCTTTTAGATGATCAAATGAAACCCTGCAGTTCACAAGTCCAGACTCTGAGTACAAATGTGCGAAGAAACAGGCCTTTGAAATGAGCCAGGAAGTAACAAACCCGGGGACAAGGACTCCTGGAGACACGAGAGAACAAGGAGAACCGAGGAACATCTCAGAAAACCAAACTGAGATCTGACCAGGAGCGTTGGGGCTGCAGGATAGCTGCTGAACGTAACCTGAGCAGCGTGTCGAGCACCTGCAGAGCTCCAGGACGGTATTAGGTCCAGAGGAAGTCAGAGGAACTGCAGCAGCTCCAGAGTTAGCTTTAACAACCGAGAGAAATTCCTCCCGAACAAGATAGAAGGTCCCAGCAACATCTGGAGTGACCCGCCCCCGTCTGACATTTCACCTTCACTGAACATCTGGAGTCATGATACGGAAACCATCTCTGAAACATCAGCTGCATATGGGAGGCATCCTGGACTGGTTTCTGAGGCACCAGCTCTTCAATTTATTTATCTTTTCCTCAGTAGTTTCACTTTCTCTTCTCTACGGCGACTTCCTTATGCATCATGATCTAACCCTAACCAAAAAATAACCCCTAAACCCTAACCCCTAACCCTAAAACCCCAAACCCTAAAAAAAAACCTAACCCTAACCCTAACCCTAACCCCTAACCCCTAACCCCTAAAACCCTAACCCTAACCCTAACCCTAACCCTAACCCTAACCCCTAACCCTAACCCTAACCCCTAACCCTAAACCCTAAAACCCTAACCCTAACCCTGAAAAAACCCTAACCCCTAACCCTAACCCTAAAAACCCTAACCCCTAAAACCCGAACCCTAACCCTAACCCTAACCCCTAACCCTAACCCTAACCCTAACCCCTAACCCTAACCCCTAACCCCTAACCCTAACCCTAACCCCTACCCCTAACCCCTAACCCCTAACCCCTAACCCTAACCCTAACCCTAACCCCTAACCCTAACCCTAACCCTAACCCCTAACCCCTAACCCCTAACCCCTAAACCCTAACCCCTAACCCCTAACCCTAACCCCTAACCCCTAACCCCTAACCCTAACCCTAACCCTAACCCTAAACTAACCCTAACCCTAACCCCTAACCCTAACCCCCCTAACCCCTAACCCCTAACCCCTAACCCTAACCCTAACCCTAACCCCTAACCCTAACCAGGATGTCGGTGCGTCGACTGTCCTCCACGTTTGGCAGCGCAGACATCACATTGAATGGATCACCTCATGTGCCTGGCATTAAGTCAGACCCCTTGGTAACCCCTTGGTGACCTTTTCATGACCCTTCATGACCCTTCATGACCCTCCATGACCCTCCATGACCCTCCATGACCCTCCATGACCCTTCATGACCCTCCATGACCCTCCATGACCCTCCATGACCCTCCATGACCCTTCATGACCCTTCATGACCCCCATGACCCTCATGACCCTCCATGACCTCCATGACCCTCCATGACCCTTCATGACCTCCATTGACCCATGACCCTCCATGACCCTCCTGACCCTCATGACCCTTCCATGACCCTCCATGACCCTCCATGACCCTTCATGACCCCATGACCCTCCATGACCCTCCATGACCCTTCATGACCCTCCATGACCCTTGACCCATGACCCATGACCCTCCATGACCCTCCATGACCCTCCATGACCCTCCATGACCCTTCATGACCCTCCATGACCCTCCATGACCCTCCATGACCCTCCATGACCCTCCATGACCCTTCATGACCCTCCATGACCCTCCATGACCCTCCATGACCCTCCATGACCCTTCATGACCCTTCATGACCCCCATGAACCCTCCATGACCCATGCCATGACCCCTGACCCTCATGACCCTCCATGACCCTCCATGACCCTCATGACCCTCCATGACCCATGACCTTCATGACCCTTCATGACCCTCCATGACCCTCCATGACCCTCCATGACCCTCCATGACCCTTCATGACCCATGACCCTCATGACCCTCCATGACCCATGACCCCATGACCCCATGACCCTTCATGACCCTCCATGACCCTCCATGACCCTCCATGACCCTCCATGACCCTTCATGACCCTCCATGACCCTTCCATGACCCTCCATGACCCTCCATGACCCTCCATGACCCTCCATGACCCTCATGACCCTCCATAACCCTTCATGACCCCTTCATGACCCTCCATGACCCTTCATGACCCTCCATGACCCTCCATGACCCTCCATGACCCTCCATGACCCTTCATGACCCTCCATGATCCTTCATGACCCTCCATGACCCTCCATGACCCTTCGGGACCTCTTCATGTGAGCCAGGTGTGTCAAGGGAAAGGTTTGGTGGAATGGACAGAAGAGGAAGAAGAAGCAGCAGGTCCACCTGCTTATTCTTGAAGTTGTAAAAGACACAAGACGTGATGAGATCCGAGTTCCTGGTGTGCAGGGAGGAGGAGCCTCCCTCCTGTGTTCACGTTATTTGCGACTAGCATCGATGAGAAGACCCAACGTATCTGCTGAGATGTCGGAGACAAATGCTGGTGTCCGATTCATGTCTGAGTTATCTGTGAGTTCTGAAACCAACGTGAGAAAATCCAAATCCCTGCCAACGTGTCCACTGGTCAGATACGATCTGTTTCTGAAAACATCGTATCGTGCAGCGTAAATGCGTCTCCATGAAGCAGCTGACTGCAGCTTAGCAGATGTCTGAATGTCTGAATGTCTTAAATGTTTAGAAAGGAACATCGGACTGAACACCAACGACTTAATTACTTAATGATTTTTGATGCACTTTTCAGAAAGATATCTGTGGAAACGACAGGAAAATCAGTTCTCCTGGAATATTTAGTTTTATTACCTGACTGAGCTGGTCTTTGACCCCAACATCTGTGTTTCTCCCCCGGAGACGGCGGTCCGTCGCCATTAGGGGGCGTCTCATTCCCGCTGATGGAAAAGAAGATCAGCTGTTGTTGTAGAGGAAACGAGCCTCGAACCATCACGCCGACTCCTCCATCGTCTGGAAACCTGCGTTTCAGACGCAGCGTGAGCGTCACGTTTATGGTTCCCTGCTGCAGCATCACGCCGTCTCTGAGACGACTGAGCAACTAAATCTAGTTTGAGTCTCAAATTTCTACCTTCTCTTCCTCTGAAACTCTCCGTCGTACAGGTTTGGTGACAGCTTGAGCGCTTTCACCTTCAGCAGCGAACATTTTAAGAAAACACGCTGATGGAAAGTGAGGAGGAGGTCGGCAGTAAAACACTGATGGACATTTATCCTTCTGGGCTCACGGTGGTTTTTCCAAAGAGGGAAAAATCTGTCTAAACAAGCAGTTCTCAGGGGATCAGAGGGAGCTCAGACTGGTACCAGAACTTTTACTAAATCAAGTCCAGCAGAGACGCTGAAACGAGGTTTAAGGAGACACTTTAGCCCTTTTCTGATAGACAATCAGGAACACAAGTCTGTCAGAATCTGCTGGTTGAGGAGGAGCGTTTGATTCTCAGAAGACCTGAAGACCTGCAACTATAATCAGCGGTACCACCTACACCAGCAGAGGATCCATACGGGCCTACTCTCTCTCTTTTAGGGTTGGGGCGAACATCTTCAGACCACCAGCTTTAATCTTCTGAACCAGTTCCTCTGGTGTTTTATAAGTGAAACAAGCCATCAAGATGTTTGCTCTGAGGTTTCTCATGTAACAGTCTCATTAATGTGGGGGGGGGGGGGGGGGGGGGGGGGGGGGGGGGGGGGGGGGGGGGCACTTTCTTTGACAATGAAACTGCTGTGGACATGTCCTTCTGGGACTGGTGTAGGACAAGGGTTCACCCCCCCCCCCCCCCCCCCCCACATCAGAATATTAATCTGGTTGTAGAAAATGACAGTTCTATTAACGCCAGCAGCCTTAAAACGAAGTAAATGATGTCATTAAATTCTTCCAGTTAGCAGCAGCACCTTGTTATTGATCTAAGGTTGTTTGTTACAGTTGAGTAAAACAAACTAAGCAAGAACTAAATAATGTTGGAGAGTCAGAACATGCTGCTGAATGGTTTTAAATTATCTATGAGGCAGATCTCAGTGTGTTCAGGTAGAAGGTCAAACTTCCAGCTGCCTAAGTGGAACTGAAAGTCACCCCTAACCCCTAATCCCTAACCCCTAACCCCCTAACCCACTAACCCCTAATCCCTAACCCCTAATCCCTAACCCCTAACCCCCTAACCCACTAACCCCTAATCCCTAACCCCTAAAACCCTAACCCCCTAACCCCCTAACCCACTAACCCCTAACCCTAACCCCTAACCCACTAACCTTAACCCCTAACCCCTAATCCCTAACCCCTAACCCCCTAACCACTAACCCCTAATCCCTAACCCCTAAAACCCTAACCCCCTAACCCACTAACCCTAACCCTAACCCACCCCTAACCCCTAATCCTAACCCCTAACCCCCCTAACCCCTAAACCCCTAAACCCTAACCCCTAACCCTAACCCCCTAACCCCTAAAACCCTAACCCCCTAACCACTAACCCGAAACCCCTAACCCACTAACCCCCTAACCAAAAACCGCTAACCCCTAACCCACTAAACCCATAAACCCTAACCCCTAACCCCTAAACCCTAACCCCTAACCCCTAACCCCCTAACCCCCTAACCCCCTAAACCACTAACCCCTAATCCCTAACCCCTAAAACCCTAACCCCCTAACCCACTAACCCTATCCCCCTAACCCACTAACCCCCTAACCAAAAACCGTTAACACCTAACCCACTAACCATAAACCTAACCCCCTAACCCACTAACCCCTAACCCCTAACCCCTAACCCCCTAACCCTAACTAATCCCTAATCCCTAACCCCTAAAAACCCTAACCCCCTAACCCACCTAACCCTAATCCCCTAACCCACTAAACCCCCTAAACCAAAAACCGTTAACACCTAACCCACCTAACCCCATAAACCCTAACCCCCTAACCTAACCCTAACCCCTAACCCCTAACCCTCTAATCCCTAACCCCTAACCCCTAACCCCAACCCCTAACCCATAACCTAACCCCTAACCCCTAACCCCTAATCCCTAACCCCTAACCCCCTAACCCCCTAACCCACTAACCCTAATCTCCTAACCCAAAAACCACTAACCCTATTCCCCTAACCCAAAACCGCTAACCCCTAACCTTCTAACCCCCTAACCCCCTAACCCTAACCTCCTAACCCAAAACCGCTAACCCCTAACCTTCTAACCCCCTAACCCTCAGGGATCAGTCCTGGGGCCACTTCTGTTCAGAGTGTAGCTCAGTTGGTAAAGCGGGTCGTCCAGTCACTGGAAGGTTGGCGGTTCGATCCCAGCTCTAACTGTCCACAGCCGCCCACTGGTGTGTGAATGGGTGAATGAGAGACCACTATAAACTGCTTTGATGGTGCGGATAAAGCGGTATATACGTGCAGTCCATTCATCTTATACATTAACAGCCTTTATCAAGAAGTATCTGGTGCAAAATTTCATCTTTATGCTGATGATACTGTGATGTACTGAGCTGCTTCTACACTTTTTATAAACTGTAAAAAGCCTTTAATGATGCTCAACGTGCCTCGTGTGCATTGAAATAAGCCTTTAATGTCAACAAAACAAAAACTCTTGATAATTTCAAAGGCAGAATCTTTGCTTCCTGGGTTCTGAGATGGAGATACTTCCACGATGCAGATACTTGGGTATTTTCATTGATGATGCTCTCAATTGATTAAAATAACGTGATCTGAACTTGTTTTCTTATTTCTCGCCTTTCTTTTGATGTTAAAGAGACTTGTCTCTGCTACTTTTATGTCCACGCTGGACTGTGATGATGTCATTTATATGTATGCTTCTTCGTTTTATGCTGAATACAGTCGACCACGGAGGACTGAGGTTCTTCACAAACCTGGACCCTGGACTCAGACGCTGGCATTTATTCATTTACAAAGTGATTCTTGGTGTTTGTCTCATCCCGCCTGCAGATTTACATTAAAAAAAAAACCATTTTGACTGCATCTGAGGTCTGAACTGAGAAGGAGATAGTGATGGGAGCTTTAATGAGGAGGCTCTGTTGATGCTTCGTTGTGTTTCTCTGACCAGTTTGTTGTTGTCTGCTGTTAAATCTCCAGAGTCTTCCTCCCTGGTCAGATGAAGGTTAACCACAACATGAAGCCCTGGAGCCTTGGGCCACGTTGGGAAACCAGTAGGACAACCCGGGGTGGGGGTTAGGGTTAGGGGGGATGGATGTGGGGTTCATCCTTACCTCACTAACCTCCAGTAAACCACCTGCTGCTGGGATGATACCAAACTTCATTAGCTGTGAAAGTTTTCTTAAAAATGTTGTCTCATCTGTTTCTTGTGCCTCTGCTGTGTTCATAACCTCCAGGCCGACTGGATCCTCATGAATCAGAGCTGCTCCGTTTATTTCAGAGCGGTGGAGGAGGGCAGGACGGCTTATTCTGCTCTCAGAAATCCCAGAATAATAAACCAGGACAAACAGTAGAGTTACATCTAAGCCACAAAGGAATAGTTTTTTACGAAAGCAGCTCTGAACATCTAATATTAAAGACACAGAGAAGGGTCTTTAAGGGTTTAATCAGATCCTGTATACTGAATTTAACAATATCTCTTAAAGCTGCTTACAACAGCCTTGTAGAGTTTTATTTCTGAAATAATTCACTTAACCCTAATTCTCAAAAGATGGGGGACTGTTTATGATGGAAATTAAGAGAATGCAGTGACTTTCAAATGTCATAAACCCTCATTTAATCCTTCATGGAGCACAGAGACAACACCAGCGAGGTCTTTTTGAATTTCATGTCAGCAATGCAGCTAAAAATAACTGGAACAAGGAGATGATCTTGGTTTAAAATGACACCATAAAAAATAGAAATTTAGTTTAAAGGGATATTTGATTTTGATGTTAGGGAGTTGAAATCTGGCCTTCCACCGTGAAACAGCCATGAAACATCACCTGGATGCTGTAAACAGCTGATGACATGGAGCTGTGAAGGTGTAAATGATGCTTCCTCCAACCCCCCACCCCCACCCCCACCCTTCCTCCTCCGGTGTGTTCACAGTTTCAGCTTGTATCTGGGTCAGTCTGACTGAGATCTTCCAGCCCTCCTTCCTGCTGGGACTTCAGATAGAAATCACTGGAGTGGCTTCCTTCCACCTGGCAGGGCTGGAGGAACCACCTGCACGTGACTCAAGAAAAAATCAACAGTAATCCTTTTATTCATGAAACTAAACACAAAACACTGCCAGGGCAGGAACGTCCAGACAGATAAGATAAAAACTAACAAACAAGGTAAAAACTAACAAACGAGACCAAAACTAACAAACGAGGTAAAAACTAACAAACGAGGTAAAAACTAACAAACGAGACAAAAACTAACAAACGAGGTAAAAACTAACAAACGAGGTGAAAACTAACAAACGAGGTGAAAACTAACAAACGAGACAAAAACTAACAAACGAGGTAAAAACTAAAAAACGAGGTGAAAACTAACAAACGAGGTGAAAACTAACAAACGAGACAAAAACTAACAAACGAGGTAAAAACTAAAAAACGAGGTGAAAACTAACAAACGAGGTGAAAACTAACAAACGAGGTGAAAACTAACAAACGAGGTGAAAACTAACAAACGAGGTAAAAACTAACAAACGAGCTGAAAACTAACAAACGAAGTGAAAACTAACAAACTAGGAGAAAACTAACAAACGAGGTAAAAACTGACAAACAAGATAAAAACTGACAAACGAGGTAAAAACTAACAAACGAGACAAAAACTAACAAACGAGGTAAAAACTAACAAACGAGGTGAAAACTAACAAACGAGGTGAAAACTAACAAACGAGGTAAAAACTAACAAACGAGGTGAAAACTAACAAACGAAGTGAAAACTAACAAACTAGGAGAAAACTAACAAACGAAGTAAAAACTGACAAACAAGATAAAAACTGACAAACAAGATAAAAACTAACAAACAATTTAAAAACTAACAAACAAGATAAAAACTGACAAACAAGATAAAAACTAACAAACAATTTAAAAACTAACAAACGAGACAAAAACTAACAAACAAGGTAAAAACTAACAAACAAGGTGAAAACTAATAAACGAGGTGAAAACTGACAAACGAGATAAAAACTGACAAACAAGATAAAAACTAACAAACAAGGTGAAAACTAACAAACACGATTAAAAAAACGAACAAACGAGGTGACAACTAACAAATGAGATAAAAACTAACAAACGAGATAAAAACTAACAAACAAGGTGAAAACTAACAAACACGATTAAAAAAACTAACAAACGAGATAAAAACTAACAAACGAGACAAAAACTAACAAACGAGGTAAAAACTAACAAACGAGACAAAAACTAACAAACGAGGTAAAAATAAAAACGAGGTGAAAACTAACAAACGAGATAAAAACTAACAAATGAGATAAAAACTGAAAAAACAAGATAAAAACTAACAAACGAGATAAAAACTGACAAACGAGATAAAAACTAACAAACAAGGTAAAAACTAACAAACGAGGAGAAAACTAACAAACGAGACAAAAACTAACAAACGAGGTAGAAACTAACAAACGAGGTGAAAACTAACAAACGAGGTGAAAACTAACAAACGAGATAAAAACTGACAAACAAGATAAAAACTAAAAAACAAGGTAAAAACTAACAAATGAGATAAAAACTAACAAACGAGGTGAAAACTAACAAACGAGGTAAAAACTGACAAACGAGATAAAAACTGACAAACGAGGTAAAAAAACTAAAAACTACAAACAAGGGAACGAGAAAAAACTAACAAACGAGGTGAAAACTAACAAACGAGATAAAAACTAACAAACGAGATAAAAACTAACAAACGAGATAAAAACTAACAAATGAGATAAAAACTGACAAACGAGATAAAAACTGACAAATGAGATAAAAACTAACAAACAAAGTAAAAACTAACAAATGAGATAAAAACTAACAAATGAGATAAAAACTGACAAACGAGATAAAAACTGACAAACAAGGTAAAAACTAACAAACAAGATAAAAAAACTAACAAACGAGGTGAAAACTAACAAATGAGATAAAAACTAACAAACTAGATAAAAACTAACAAACGAGGTGAAAAATAACAAACGAGATAAAAACTAACAAACGAGATAAAAACTAACAAAGGAGGTAAAAATTAACAAACGAGATACAAACTAACAAATGAGGTGAAAACTAACAAACAAGATAAAAACTAACAAACAAGGTGAAAACTAACAAACGAGATAAAAACTAACAAACGAGGTGAAAACTAACAAACAAGGTAAAAACTAAAACGAGATAAAAACTAACAAATGAGGTGAAAACTAACAAACCACATACAAACTAACAAACGAGGTGAAAACTAACAAATGAGATAAAAAAAACTAACAAACTAGAAAAAACTAACAAACGAGATAAAAACTAACAAACGAGAAAAAACTAACAAACGAGATAAAAACTAACAAACGACATAAAAACTAACAAACGAGGTAAAAACTAACAAACGAGGTAACCGAAAATGCCAACCAGAGACGATGGAAGAGCCAAGAAGAGTGAGAGGTGCTGAGATTTAACCAGACCTGACAAGACAAAACAGACGTACCAGCAGGGAAAGATGAGACTAGACATAGAGGCAGGTGACCATGATCAGGACAGATGGGACAGGTGAGACAGGTGACCAGCATCATAGAGGCAGGTGACCATGATCAGGACAGATGAGACAGGTGAGACAGGTGACCAGGATCATAGAGGCAGGTGACCATGATCAGGACAGATGGGACAGGTGAGACAGGTGACCAGCATCATAGAAGCAGGTGACCATGATCATTTTCTACCAGGTACTGAACTCATCTGACCTTCATCTCTGCCAGACTCTTGTTCTTCAGTGTTTCAGCTCCGGTTGTTCAATCAGTTCAGCTGAAGAAGCTTTACTCTCTATAACTTTCTAACCTCGGTTAATTTGATCACTTTCGTCTGCATTTGTGATCATTTTGAGTTTATGCTGCGTTGATTAGGAACACTGCAGAACTGAACTAGATGACTTTAATTCACCATATGAGCGTTTTATGATTTCCACCTCTGCAAGTTCACTGCAATTATCACGTCTGGTTCATGAGCCTAAATAAGGAGAAGAGGTGCTGGTCTGTTATTTAGGTTGGGGGGGTGGGGGGGGTGGGGGGGGGGTACATGCTGTCTATGGCTGAATAAATGACTGGAGCCTCGAAAGATTCATGAATGTTCTATTACTAATAAAGCGTCTAAATCATTCTGTGAGTTGTCCAGCTGAAATGATCTTGATCCCAGTCGAACCCATCGAGCTGCTGTGAGACGAGCTCTCTGATAATGAAGCTCTGACTGACAGCGTGATGAGTTCAAAGCTGAGGACACACTGAGAGGGACACCTGTAACACCTGTAACACCTGTAACACCTGTAAAGCTGCTACCTGCTGTGAGGAGAAGTGGGATCATTTGTCAGCGCCGTGGATGGACGGATCAAAGCCGCCATGTAGCTGCTCCCAACTTTTCTTTACTGGATGGCTAAAAGCGCAACGCTCCGACAGATGGTTCAAACGTTTATTACAGGATTTTCTGCAATACAAACGCCCAAGACCACCGTGAACACTGCAATGAAATACACGGTGGCAAACATACATCAGTGAAACCGTCATGTTTCTATGAACTGCTTAGCTTAAACTTATTATATAAATATTAATGCAAAAACATATCTTACACATATACAAAGAATTTTAAACAAATGTCCATACCGTGTGCCCCTCCGACCAGAAGGTTAGGAGTTGCTAAAGGTCATTTCTTCATTATTTTAGTCCATGTAGCTTTCCATGTAACGCTTGCACACTCTGACCAAAAGCACGAGACCATGTAATGACCTAACTGATGATGTGGTCACGTGACGTTAATTTAACAATTATCCAGTATATACCAAGTATGCAGAAAATAATCAAAATATTTCCAAATCAAAATATTTCCAGAAAATATGAAATAAATATTAAATATAAAAATAAATAAATACACAAAAAAACAAGGTTTATGTTTCAGCGTTCGCTACACGCCAGCTGTCAGTTCAGGATTTTCCTGGACGACCCCTGGAGTCGTGGAAACTGAGCACGATTCAGGCACCGCTTCACGTTTACCTGTTTACAGCTTCGGGACCAGTGGCCACCTGAGTAACACGGCAGATCACGGACCAGAGAAACCAGTCACACCACAGCCAGCTTTAATGGAACCAGTCAGGTGTGAACGTACCTCCAGACAGGTGCTGCTAATCATGTCCCTGATGGACTGAAGGTGTGCAGACACCTGCAGAAGCAGGCGCTTTGGCAGTTAGCTGGTTTGAACCATTCAGGTGTGTTAAAACACACTAATTCTCTTAGAGAATTAACGGTCATCACTAATCACGACTGGTGGACGGATCAAACTTTCCAGCGCCGTTAGATCTAGAACAACGTGACCCTCGTTTGATGCTTCCTGGTCGTTTTCCCGCTGACCTGCGGGATGAAGCTCCTCCCCCTCGTTCAGCGTCTCATCTGCTCGTTCATCAGGAGCCGGTTAACGAGCTGAGATGGGATCGGGGGGGGGGGGGGACTTCACTTCCTGACGTTTCTGCAGGATATGAGAGCGTGACACATTAATAACTGCATTACAAGGTGGGCGGGGCCTTCTGGGGACGCCGTTCTCAGAAAGACTAATTAAATATTAAGATAATTAAATCAAGGAAAGGGACTGGAAAACCAGCTTAAGACTTAAACTGTAAAATAATTCACAGAGACGTCTCGTCCTGAAGGAGCTGGTCTTCAGCAGGTCTTCGGTTCAGGACGTCCCATGTCCTTTTTTTTTTTTAAACTTATAATTTTTATATATTTTTTCACTTTAATAATACAATACAGTACACATAAACATAACACACGGTGTCAGTAGCATTAGTTAGCATTCAGTCTTATGATGGTATTTATAAATAGTCCATTTTTCCCATCTGTCTTCCCATATTGTTTGTTGTAGTCTTATAATATGTGTGAGTCTCTCCATAACGTACATCTCATCAATGATTTCCAGCCAGTTAGTCCGAGTGGGTGGGTCTTCTTTGTGCCATTTCCTTGTAATGGCTTTTTTTGCAGCTGCCAGCAAAATCTTAATCAGATACCAGTCCTTGTCATGAATATTTTTTCGATTTACATTTCCTAGGTATAATACAGTGCATGTTTTAGGTAATTCATAACTTAGTATTTTTGTCATCTCTTTCCACACATCATCCCAGTATTTTGATATTTTAAAACAATGCCAAAAAACATGTGCGTGACCCACATTCTGTTCCCCACACTGTCTCCAGCATAGTTGTAAAGCAGGTGATCTTCCTTTTTTCATTTTTGGTGTGATAAAGAACCTTACTATGTTTTTCCAACAAAACTCCTTCCACATTCTGGAACTGCTAGTTGTTTGCTGTGTTTTAAATATATTGTACCACATATCTTCAGTTATTACTTCCTTTAATTCTTTTTCCCACTTGTCTCTTACATATAAAGTTGAAGTATTTCTATTTGCTACAATACCTTGATACAATTCAGATATTACTCTTCCAGATTTGTTCTTGTATGCATTACATAGTGTCACAATCACTTTGTTTGGTTCACCTGGGAGGTCTGGTTTTATTTCTTTGTTAAAGTAATCTCTAATTTGAAGATACATGTAAAAATCTTGTTGTTCTAAGTCATATTCTCTTCTTAATTTAGGAAAGCTTTTGATATCTCTTTTTTCAATTATTGTATCTAATATAGTTAGGCCCCTATTTGCCCATTGTTTGAATTTTTGATTCAGGATTCCTGGCTTAAACTTGGTATCATAAGCCATCCAGTTCAAAACTTTTATCTCATTTTCCAGTCCATACTTCCGTACTACTTTAAACCAGATCTCCAAGGTGAATCTGGTGATTGGATCCAGCGTTCCTTCTTTTTCCTTGTACATATTTCTATTGGCTATCATACTCTGTACATGACCGTTCTCTATATTTAACTCAATCTCCTTCCATCTTGTGGCACAATCTGTAACACACCAGCATACCAATGGCCGGAGCTGTGCAGCATAATATTATTCTTTAAGATTTGGCAGCGCTAAGCCTCCCCCATCTTTCGATATTTGAAGCGTTGTATATTTTATTCTTGGTTTATAGCCCTTCCAAATAAATCTTGAGATTTTTTTGTCCCACTCTATAAACTGTGAAGGTGGAATTGGCACTGGCAAAGACTGAAATAAATACAAAATCCTTGGCAACACATTCATCTTAATAATGTCTATTCTTGAGCTAAAATCTAACATCAGAACTTCCCATCTATCCATATCCTTAAAGATTTCTTGGTTTAAAGGTTTGTAATTTGTTTCATATAATTCAGATAGATTTTTTGTGATTTTTATTCCTAAATAATGAATGTATTTTTTGTCCCATTTAAAACTATATCTTCATGTCCTTTAACAGACTCGGTCCACGTTTGACTCGTCTACCTGTCGCAGGTTTTTAACCAGAATCTGGTCTGAAGTGGTCTGGCTGACAAAAACCAGTTTCACTGATGGAATTAAGATTTCACATTTGATTTCACATGTTTTCTTATTTCATAAATACCCCTAACCCTGCTGTCCAGACCTGCAGACCTGGATCACACCTGAAGATCTGCAGACCTGGATCAGACCTGAAGACCTGAAGACCTGGATCAGACCTGGATCAGACCTGAGGACCTGCAGACCTGGATCAGACCCGTCAGAGTCTTGGTCCTGATGCAGATCATGAAGCTGAAGCTCCTCTAACGATGCAGCAACTGATGACATCATCAGGGAGCCTTGGAGGACGAGAGACGGTCGTCCTTTTATTCCAGCTGACCTGGAGAAGATCTGATCATCTTCTGTCTCACTGACAGAAGATGAAGACGATAGAAGAGCAGAAATTATTCCTATCATGGACATTTTTATTTTAATTTCTCTCTGTGCGTGAATGAAGCTGTTCATCTAAACACCTGCTGCAGGACTGTCCTCTGCTGCAGGACTGTCCTCTGGTCTGAATGCTGTCCAGGTCCAGTGGACAAACGTTGGACATAAAAACACCGCAGTGTTCTGCTGACCTCGTATTTTATTCACGATATAAATCGGAAAACGTATCAAGTGTTAAAGGAAATGAAGTTCAGCATCTGAAACGTCGTGATGTTCACCTCCGTGGAGCGTCTGCTCTTCTTCTTCTTCTCTTCTTCTAACAGCTGCACCTGTTCGTCGCCCCCCCCCCACCCCCCACCTGTGAAGAGGACAAAGAGATATGAAATCCATTTCAGTTTCATTTCCATCTGGATCCCTCAGGTCACAGCTTCAGCGCTGGAACTGATAAGAAATGAAAAAGGATTTAGAGGTTTTACTGCAGTCGTTTTATTTTCCACTGAAACCAAACGGAGCAGGAAGTATTTCCAGCCCAGAGTTGTAAAGTCCAGCCTGAGATCGTTCTGCCAGGTGTTACAGGTGTTAGTTCCTTTAACCACCATCTGAACCTCAGGTGACACGATGAGGATCAGCTGATCAGAGAGATCAGCGCCAGAACCCAGGATGGTTTAATTACACCTCAATCCCACCATATTAACGCAGTAATGTCTTAATTACTGAAGCGCTTTGTCACAGGGAAACACTGGAGCCCCGAACCAAGATGGCCGCCACCGCCATATCTCCTCTAAACAAGTGCTCAGCTCTGCTGACTCGTCCAGCACCACAGGTGCTTTGCTCCTTCCAGACCAGAGTGGCTGAGAGTTCATCATCAGTCGTCAGGGGAGTGTCATGCTGGACCTGGGTTCTGTTCCTCTGCAGCTTCCTCACACCGGACCTTAACGTTCAGAATGGTGGTTCTGAAGAACTTCTGCTGCTGTTGTCCCACAGCAGACCAGTGGCTCCGAGAGCAGAATCAAACTGGGCTTGGAAGAGACTCAGCAACCTGACGAAGATCTCATGATGTTGGAACGGACCCGTCTGGAACATCTGGAGGATCCAGAAGACGTGAAAGGGATTAACCTCACTGCTGACAGGATTTAAGGAGGTAACCAGCTGCTGAGGATCACCTGCCCTCCAGGAGCTGATGGCCAGCTGCTGTGCAGATGTTTTCTGGTCATCCAGGTACGTGCTGAGTTCCAGGTGGCTTCGGTCCGACTTTGCAGTGGTTTTCTCTCCGTCCTCGGTCCGACCTCGAGTCCCAAATGCAACGTTTCAAAGGTGCAGAGCTTTCAAGCCTCGGCTGGATTCATGACATCATGAGTTCACCTGAAGGTTTCAAGGTCACGTGGTGGTCCCTTTCCTGCTTCCTCGTCTCCTTACTCTCTGTTCCTGGTGGGTTTGTGTTTGACCTCCCTGTCAGTCTCCATTTACTTCCAGCTGCAGCCGGACTCAACCACACCTGTCCTTCAACCACACCTGTCCTTCAACCACACCTGTCCTTTAACCACACCTATCCTTCAACCACACCTGTCCTTTAACCACACCTATCCTTCAACCACACCTATCCTTCAACCACACCTGTCCTTCAACCACACCTGTCCTTCAACCACACCTGTCCTTTAACCACACCTGTCCTTTAACCCATCTGTCCTTTAACCCCATCTGTCCTTCAACCACACCTGTCCTTTAACCACACCTATCCTTCAACCACACCTGTCCTTTCAACCACACCTGTCCTTCAACCACACCTGTCCTTCACCACACCTGTCCACACCTGTCCTTTAACCACACCTGTCCTTTAACCCATCTGTCCTTTAACCCATCTGTCCTTCAACCACACCTGTCCTTTAACCACACCTATCTTTCAACCACACCTGTCCTTTAACCACACCTATCCTTCAACCACACCTGTCCTTTAACCACACCTGTCCTTTAACCCATCTGTTTTATGGATCACACAAACATTTAACACCATGTTAAATGGCACCAACATATGACAGTTATATTTTCCAGATCACAACAAGACTCTTCAGGGTTCAACAAACAAAGAAGTTTGGATCAGAAATCAGATTCAGAGATCAGTTCTCTTTCATCTGAAGGAGAAAATCAGTCAAAGTAGCTTCAGCTTCCTGGTCGTCTGCTGCAACAACTGCAGATCACTTTATGGCACGAACATGATGAGGCTGCTGCAGAAGCATCTAGGAGACCATCTAGGAGTCAGTGATGGAGGAGGAGACCAGAGCCTGACGGCCATGACTCCAGCAGAGCTGGTTAGTAGAGTCACCAACCAGTCTGACCTGATGGAAACATGTTTCTAAGATCTTCTGGTGCTCAGCTGGTGAAGCGAACTGAGACAGAACCTGTTCTGGTCAGGGAACCTCTGAAGGAGCTTTCTATCACTGCAGACCTGGATCAGACCTGCAGACCTGCAGACCTGGATCAGACCTGCAGACCTGGAGACCTGGATCAGACCTGGATCAGACCTGAAGACCTGGATCAGACCTGCAGACCTGCAGACCTGGATCAGACCTGGATCAGACGTCACTCACACGGTTAAACTGAACTGGCAGGACGTCGTGGGAAGGTAGGAGTCTTTTAAATGAGCAGAGTACCGCATGATAGAGGCTTAGAGGGATAGAGGGATAGAGGGTTAGAGGGATAGAGGCATAGAGGGATAGAGGGTTAGAGGCTTAGAGGGATAGAGGGATAGAGGGTTAGAGGGGTAGAGGGATAGAGGCATAGAGGGATAGAGGGTTAGAGGCTTAGAGGGATAGAGGAATAGAGGGTTAGAGGGGTAGAGGCTTAGAGGGATAGAGGGTTAGAGGGATAGAGGCTTAGAGGGATAGAGGGTTAGAGGGATAGAGGGTTAGAGGGTTAGAGGCTTAGAGGGATAGGGATAGGGTTAGAGGGTTAGAGGCTTAGAGGGATAGAGGGATAGAGGGTTAGAGGGATAGAGGCTTAGAGGGATAGAGGGATAGAGGGATAGAGGGATAGAGGCTTAGAGGGATAGAGGGATAGAGGGATAGAGAGGGCTTAGAGGGATAGAGGGATAGAGGGATAGAGGCTTAGAGGGATAGAGGGATAGAGGGATAGAGGGATAGAGGGATAGAGGGATAGAGAGATAGAGGGATAGAGGGATAGAGGGATAGAGGCTTAGAGGGATAGAGGGATAGAGGGTTAGAGGCTTAGAGGGATAGAGGGATAGAGGCTTAGAGGGATAGAGGGATAGAGGCTTAGAGGGATAGAGGGATAGAGGGATAGAGGGATAGAGGGATAGAGGGTTAGAGGCTTAGAGGGATAGAGGGATAGAGGCTTAGAGGGATAGAGGGATAGAGGGATAGAGGGATAGAGGGCTTAGAGGGATAGAGGGATAGAGGGATAGAGGCTTAGAGGGATAGAGGGATAGAGGGATAGAGGGATAGAGGGATAGAGGGATAGAGGGATAGAGGGTTAGAGGGTTAGAGGGATAGAGGGATAGAGGGATAGAGGGATAGATAGAGGGAGGCTTAGAGGGATATAGAGGGATAGGATAGAGGGATAGAGGGATAGGGATAGAGGGATAGAGGGATAGAGGGATAGAGGGATAGAGGGTTAGAGGCTTAGAGGGATAGAGGGATAGAGGCTTAGAGGGATAGAGGGATAGAGGCTTGGAGGGATAGAGGCTTAGAGGGATAGAGGCTTAGAGGGATAGAGGCTTAGAGGGATAGAGAGATAGAGGGATAGAGGCTTAGAGGGATAGAGGGATAGAGGATAGAGGATAGAGGGACTGTGTTGAATCTAGGCCGCATTAGTGTCCAAAAGAAACATGAAATGTATAAAATTATAATCCTAAAACTTTCTCGCTCTTGAACTAAAGCAGCTGTGAGTTTAATAGCTGCCTCATAACGAAGGGCAGCAGCTCTGTCTCTAATTAACACACTGTGCTCTAATTAATTAATGCTGCGGCACATTGTGGTGTTCTGGGCATCTTTAGCTTTATTCTTTTTATTCTTTAACGACCATGGTTGCAGATGAAACAGTCTTGGGAAAAAAAGGTAATTAAAAATAGAAGGTGGACCAATTTGCATATTTTATTCAGATCATTAATTACAAGTTTGGATTTGAGTTTGGTTTGTTTGGAGCTTTTCTTCTTTGTTCTCTTCAGTTTTTCCTTCAGTTTTTCCCCAGTCAGAGTCCAACTTCCTGTCAGACCCAGTCAGAGTCCAACTTCCTGTTAGACCCAGTCAGAGTCCAACTTCCTGTTAGACCCAGTCAGAGTCCAACTTCCTGTTAGACCCAGTCAGAGTCCAACTTCCTGTTAGACCCAGTCAGAGTTCAACTTCCTGTCAGACCCAGTCAGAGTCCAACTTCCTGTTAGACCCAGTCAGAGTCCAACTTCCTGTTAGACACAGTCAGAGTCCAACTTCCTGTTAGACCCAGTCAGAGTCCAACTTCCTGTTAGACCCAGTCAGAGTCCAACTTCCTGTTAGACCCAGTCAGAGTCCAACTTCCTGTTAGACCCAATCATAGTCCAACTTCTGGTTAGACCCAGTCAGAGTCCAACTTCCTGTTAGACCCAGTCAGAGTCCAACTTCCTGTTAGACCCAGTCAGAGTCCAACTTCCTGTTAGACCCAGTCATAGTCCAACTTCCTGTTAGACCCAGTCAGAGTCCAACTTCCTGTTAGACCCAGTCATAGTCCAACTTCCTGTTAGACCCAGTCAGAGTCCAACTTCCTGTCAGACCCAGTCAGAGTCCAACTTCCTGTTAGACCCAGTCAGAGTCCAACTTCCTGTTAGACCCAGTCAGAGTCCAACTTCCTGTTAGACCCAGTCAGAGTCCAACTTCCTGTTAGACCCAGTCATAGTCCAACTTCCTGTTAGACACAGTCAGAGTCCAACTTCCTGTTAGACCCAGTCAGAGTCCAACTTCCTGTTAGACCCAGTCAGAGTCCAACTTCCTGTCAGACCCAGTCAGAGTCCAACTTCCTGTCAGACCCAGTCAGAGTCCAACTTCCTGTTAGACCCAGTCAGAGTCCAACTTCCTGTTAGACCCAGTCAGAGTCCAACTTCCTGTTAGACCCAGTCAGAGTCCAACTTCCTGTTAGACCCAGTCATAGTCCAACTTCCTGTTAGACCCAGTCATAGTCCAACTTCCTGTTAGACACAGTCAGAGTCCAACTTCCTGTTAGACCCAGTCAGAGTCCAACTTCCTGTTAGACCCAGTCAGAGTCCAACTTCCTGTCAGACCCAGTCAGAGTCCAACTTCCTGTTAGACCCAGTCAGAGTCCAACTTCCTGTTAGACCCAGTCAGAGTCCAACTTCCTGTTAGACCCAGGCATAGTCCAACTTCCTGTTAGACCCAGTCAGAGTCCAACTTCCTGTTAGACCCAGTCAGAGTCCAACAGGAGGATGGACTCCATGATCATTAGTTTGTCCTGTTGTTCCTTTAGATCTCTGATCACGTCATTAGGAAAAACCGCATCCTCTTCTCGTAACATCAGTCACATTATCTGGACCGTCCTCGCCACCTTGTCCTCGCTGCCTCGTCCTCGCTGCCTCGTCCTCGCGTCCTCCTGCACGTCCTCTTTCTCTCATTATCCGCTGGAGTCACAGCCTCAATTCAGACTTTCCTTTCAGCCCTCAGCCATCCCAAAATAATCCCAGCAACCCCAGGGAGGTGGAGGAGGGGGGTGATGGGAGGCGATGACGTCGCTCCAGCAGGTTAATGTGAGAAGGAATCCATTGAAGTCTTGAGGAGGGACCCACTGGGTCATGAGCAGGGTCAAAGGTCAGGGTGCTGAGTCATCATTTCAGGTTGCATCATCAGTGTTTCTGTGACTCCACCCCCTTCCTTGTTTTCAACGCCGCAGTCCTGCAGGAGGACGACTCTGTTTGGCCTCGAGAGGGGTTTGTGACATCACAGATAGGGTTGGGAATCGAGAACTGGTTCCTGTAGAGAACTAGTTTCTTGTAAAGAACCGGTTCCTGTAGAGAACCGATTCCTGTAGAGAACCGGTTCCTGTAGAGAACTGGTTCGCTACAGGAACTGGTTCCTGTAGAGAACTGGTTCCTGTAGAGAACCGATTCCTGTAGAGAACCGGTTCTCTACAGGAACTGGTTCCTGTAGAGAACTGGTTCGCTACAGGAACTTTACAATGACTGCTAGTTGCCTTGTCGCCATCTTTCTTTGGTGAAGTGAAGCCAAACTTTGGAGCGTTTGAACCTGGTGGGCGCCATTGTTGTTTACAACTGCAATGCTAACGTGCTAAACCGACGTAACTTAATCACGTAAGTGCTTTCTGGAATTGACTGTGCGTAACTTGCGTAAATTACGTGAGATTCGTGCTGGTTGGAATCGATAAGAGAATCACTGGATAAACTGACAAACGATTCTATGGAATTGAAACACACGGAACCGGTTCTCTACAGGAACTGGTTCCTGTAGAGAACCGGTTCTTTACAGGAACCGGTTCTCTACAGGAACCAGGTTCAAACGCTCCAAAGTTTGGCTTCACTTCACCAAAGAAAGATGGCAACAAGGCAACTAGCAGTCATTGTAAAGTGGAGATAACAGCGTCGGGAGGGAACACGGCTAACACGCAGAAACATTTGAACACACTACATGCTAACGAGTGTCGTGTTTTTGACGCTTCGGACTGATGGATCTCAACCCAGCAGCAGTAGCCAAGCTAAGATCACCTCTGGTAACTCTGGTTAGTAGCTATCCCGCTGCCTATGTGCTTCTTTGTAAAACACGCTATAACATTAGCGCTATGCTATTAAACGAATGCCTTCATTACATTTAGAAGATGACCGTGACGAGAGAGAGAGTCTGGCTGGTTCAGAGGCTGGAAGACATGATTATTTTACTGCTAAACAATTGTTAATTCTTTATAGTATTTGCAGATTTGCACTATGCACTGTTCCGTTGTATTTGATAGTATTTATCTTTCTTTATTTTTATTCTTGAGTGCTTAGTGAGCTCATATATCCTTTTAAAAAGGAGATTTTTTTTATTTCTATTAGTAAAAATCTGTTAGTAAAATGTTCCACATTCTTGTGTATTTGCACAGTTACATATTACAACAGTTAACACGTTATCCAGGTAAAGTAAATAAAATTGATGCTAATAAAACTGTTTGTTCTCCTTTTTGCCCAAATTAGAATCAAAGAATCGAATCGTTAATCAGTATTGATAATGGAATTGGAATCGTAAAAATCTTATCAATTCCCATCCCTGGTCACAGACCAAAACCGGAGCAGAAACTCGTTTTCATCCTGCTTTTAGCCGCCGCTGTTTTTCTGAAACATTGAGACGACACACAGACACACCTGTGACCAGAGACACACCTGTGACCAGAGACACACCTATTGAACAGAGACACACCTGTGACCAGAGACACACCTGTGACCAGAGACACACCTGTGAACAGAGACACACCTGTGACAGAGACACACCTGACACACCTGTGACCAGAGACACACCTGTGACCAGAGACACACCTGTGAACCGAGACACACCTGTGACCAGAGACACACCTGTGACCAGAGACACACCTGTGACCAGAGACACACCTGTGAACCGAGACACACCTGTGACCAGAGACACACCTGTGACCAGAGACACACCTGTGAACAGAGACACACCTGTGAAGAGGTGTTTCTGAACCAACCAGGTTCACTGGGAAAGATTTTAAACTGACTGAGATGAAAGAGGTCTGACATTTTTACTGCTCTGCTGTTGGTTTAGTGCTACATGAACATGAGAGAGAGAGAGAGAGAGAGACTGGGAGAGAGAGAGAGAGAGACAGAGAGAGAGACTGGGAGAGAGAGAGAGACAGGGAGAGAGAGAGGAGAGAGACGGGAGAGAGACTGGGAGAGAGAGAGAGAGAGAGAGAGAGAGAGACAGAGAGAGAGAGAGAGAGAGAGCTGAGAGGAGAGAGAGAGGAGAGAGAGAGAGAGAGAGAGACAGGGAGAGAGAGAGAGAGAGAGAGAGAGAGGAGAGAGAGAGAGAGAGGAGATGGAGAGAGAGAAGAGAGAGAGAGAGAGAGAGAGGTGAGAGAGAGAGAGAGAGAGTGAGAGAGACGAGGGAGAGAGAGGGAGAGAGACAGAGAGAGAGAGAGAGAGTGAGAGAGACTGGGAGAGAGACAGGAGAGAGAGAGAGAGAGACAGAGAGAGATAGAGAGAGACTGGGAGAGAGAGAGGGAGAGAGGGAGCTGATGTGTCATTCACGAATGAACTGATGGACTCAAAGAAGGAAATGAGTGGTGGTAACCATGGTAACAGCGTTTTAGACATTCAGCGTTTCAGGATTTCAGATGACTTTAAATAATTTGTATCAGTGACTGGGAACCTCAACTGGTGACTAACTGGTCTTTAACAGTCTCTGATACTTGTTTCTCAGTCAGTTTTCTTTCCAGGGAGAATATTTTATATATAAAATATATAGAATATTTTATATATAAACAGATTTAGACCCAAACTGTGACCAGCATGAATCTACTTCCTGTGTTCTGACGTTCAGACGGCGGTGGAGGCGTTTGTCTCTCTGAACGGATTCAAACTGATGTTTGTTTCATAATACTGTTAAATTGTACATTACTTCCTTTTTATTTTTATTTTATTTAATCTTATTCTATTTTTTATCTTATTCTGTGCATGCACAGTATTTTTATCTTATTTTTACTCTATGTTGAATGTTGCAGCGTTACACCGAGACAAATTCCTAGTTTGTGTAATACTGTGTACCACATGGACAATTCTGATTCTGATTCTGATTCTGATTCTGATTCTGATTCTGATTCTGATTCTGATTCTGATTCTGATTCTGATTCTGATTCTGATTCTGATTCTGATTCTGATTCTGATTCTGATTCTGATTCCGATGTTTCTGGGTCAACAGAACCAAGGCTTTTCTGCTCAAAGCCTCGATTGGACCGTCTGTAACGCTCAGCGCTGCAGAGCAGAACCTGCAGCGCCACCTGGTGTTTGCTGATGTAATTACAGAGTAATTACCGACTGTAACAACAGCGTCACCTCCAGGTTAAAGCTGATAGTAACAGAAACTGCAGTTCCTCGACTGACCACCAGGTGCTGCCTCCGAAACGCTGCAAATCCTCTTTGACGATGTAACACATCAGGTTACATTTTAAAAGCTATAAACTTTATGGCAGCCAGCCAATCAACTGGCCACAAACCACTTGATTGACAGGTAGCCATTGGCTACGTTAGCTGTTTCAGCTACTCAGCGCTTAGAATTATATTGATTTCTGACCATAATTACATTTTAAAGAGAATCGTTGTAAGAACAGATCACCGCGGTTGGCCTGAAGGGATTTAGCATTTAGTTTAGGCATCGATGCTAACTGAGCATTAGCCACAGGCAGCGCTCATATCTGAAACCTGCAGTCATCACCGGGAACCATGGCCATGACCTCAGGACCCTTCCAGGTGGAAACACGAGGGACCTGCGGTCATCACCAGGAACCATGGCGATGACCTCCGGACCCTTCCAGGTGGAAACAAGGGACCTGCTGTCATCACCGGGAACCATGGCGATGACCTCCGGACCCTTCCAGGTGGAAACACGAGGGACCTGCGGTCATCACCGGGAACCATGGCGATGACCTCCGGACCCTTCCAGGTGGAAACACGAGGGACCTGTGGTCATCATCGGGAACCATGGCGATGACCTCCGGACCCTTCCAGGTGGAAACACGAGGGACCTGCAGTCATCACCGGGAACCATGGCGATGACCTCTGAACCATTCCAAGTGGAAACACGAGGGACCTGTGGTCATCACCGGGAACCATGGCGATGACCTCCGGACCCTTCCAGGTGGGAACACGAGGGACCTGCGGTCATCACCGGGAACCATGGCGATGACCTCCGGACCCTTCCAGGTGGAAACACGAGGGACCTGCGGTCATCACCGGGAACCATGGCGATGACCTCTGAACCATTCCAAGTGGAAACACGAGGGACCTGCGGTCATCACCGGGAACCATGGCGATGACCTCCGAACCCTTCCAGGTGGAAACACGAGGGACCTGTGGTCATCACCGGGAACCATGGCGATGACCTCCGGACCCTTCCAGGTGGGAACACGAGGGACCTGCGGTCATCACCGGGAACCATGGCGATGACCTCCGGACCCTTCCAGGTGGAAACACGAGGGACCTGCGGTCATCACCGGGAACCATGGCGATGACCTCCGGACCCTTCCAGGTGGAAAACACGAGGGACCTGCGGTCATCACCGGGAACCATGGCGATGACCTCCGGACCCTTCCAGGTGGAAACACGAGGGACCTGCGGTCATCACCGGGAACCATGGCGATGACCTCCGGACCCTTCCTGGTGGAAACACGAGGGACCTGCAGTCATCACCGGGAACCATGGAGATGACCTCCGGACCATTCCAGGTAGAAAAAACGAGGGACCTGCAGTCATCACCGGGAACCATGGCGATGACCTCCGGACCCTTCCAGGTGGAAACACGAGGGACCTGCAGTCATCACCGGGAACCATGGAGATGACCTCCGGACCATTCCAGGTAGAAAAAACGAGGGACCTGCGGTCATCACCGGGAACCATGGCGATGACCTCCGGACCCTTCCAGGTAGAAAAAACGAGGGACCTGCAGTCATCACCGGGAACCATGGAGATGACCTCCGGACCCTTCCTGGTGGAAACACGAGGGACCTGCAGTCATCACCGGGAACCATGGAGATGACCTCCGGACCATTCCAGGTAGAAAAAACGAGGGACCTGCGGTCATCACCGGGAACCATGGCGATGACCTCCGGACCCTTCCAGGTAGAAAAAACGAGGGACCTGCAGTCATCACCGGGAACCATGGCGATGACCTCCGGACCCTTCCAGGTGGAAACACGAGGGACCTGCGGTCATCACCGGGAACCATGGCGATGACCTCCGGACCCTTCCAGGTGGAAACACGAGGGACCTGCGGTCATCACCGGGAACCATGGCGATGACCTCCGGACCCTTCCAGGTGGAAACACGAGGGACCTGCGGTCATCACCGGGAACCATGGCGATGACCTCCGAACCCTTCCAAGTGGAAACACGAGGGACCTGCGGTCATCACCGGGAACCATGGCGATGACCTCCGGACCCTTCCAGGTGGAAACACGAGGGACCTGCGGTCATCACCGGGAACCATGGCGATGACCTCCGGACCCTTCCAGGTGGAAACACGAGGGACCTGCGGTCATCACCGGGAACCATGGCGATGACCTCCGGACCCTTCCGGGTGGAAACACGAGGGACCTGCGGTCATCACCGGGAACCATGGCGATGACCTCCGGACCCTTCCAGGTGGAAACACGAGGGACCTGCAGTCATCACCGGGAACCATGGCGATGACCTCCGGACCCTTCCAGGTGGAAACACGAGGGACCTGCGGTCATCACCGGGAACCATGGCGATGACCTCCGAACCCTTCCAGGTGGAAACACGAGGGACCTGCAGTCATCACCGGGAACCATGGCGATGACCTCCTGACCCTTCCAGGTGGAAACGAGGGACCTGCGGTCATCACCAGGAACCATGGCGATGACCTCCGAACCCTTCCAGGTGGAAACACGAGGGACCTGCAGTCATCACCGGGAACCATGGCGATGACCTCCGAACCCTTCCAGGTGGAAACGAGGGACCTGCGGTCATCACCGGGAACCATGGCGATGACCTCCGAACCCTTCCAGGTGGAAACGAGGGACCTGCGGTCATCACCGGGAACCATGGCGATGACCTCCGAACCCTTCCAGGTGGAAACGAGGGACCTGCGGTCATCACCGGGAACCATGGCGATGACCTCCGAACCCTTCCAGGTGGAAACACGAGGGACCTGCGGTCATCACCGGGAACCATGGCGATGACCTCCGGACCCTTCCAGGTGGAAACACGAGGGACCTGCGGTCATCACCGGGAACCATGGCGATGACCTCCGGACCCTTCCAGGTGGAAACACGAGGGACCTGCGGTCATCACCGGGAACCATGGCGATGACCTCCGGACCATTCCAGGTGGAAACACGAGGGACCTGCGGTCATCACCGGGAACCATGGCGATGACCTCCGGACCATTCCAGGTGGAAACACGAGGGACCTGCGGTCATCACCGGGAACCATGGCGATGACCTCCGGACCCTTCCAGGTGGAAACACGAGGGACCTGTGGTCATCACCGGGAACCATGGCGATGACCTCCGGACCCTTCCAGGTGGAAACACGAGGGACCTGCGGTCATCACCGGGAACCATGGCGATGACCTCCGGACCCTTCCAGGTGGAAACGAGGGACCTGCAGTCATCACCGGGAACCATGGCGATGACCTCCGGACCATTCCAGGTGGAAACACGAGGGACCTGCGGTCATCACCGGGAACCATGGCGATGACCTCCGGACCATTCCAGGTGGAAACACGAGGGACCTGCGGTCATCACCGGGAACCATGGCGATGACCTCCGGACCCTTCCAGGTGGAAACACGAGAGACCTGCGGTCATCACCAGGAACCATGGCAATGACCTCCGGACCCTTCCAGGTGGAAACGAGGGACCTGCGGTCATCACCAGGAACCATGGCAATGACCTCCGGACCCTTCCAGGTGGAAACGAGGGACCTGCGGTCATCACCGGGAACCATGGCAATGACCTCCGGACCCTTCCAAGTAGAAACACGAGGGACCTGCGGTCATCACCGGGAACCATGGCGATGACCTCCGGACCCTTCCAGGTGGAAACAAGGGACCTGCAGTCATCACCGGGAACCATGGCGATGACCTCCGGACCCTTCCAGGTGGAAACGAGGGACCTGCGGTCAATCGTCCCGTGACTCACGGCTGACGGCGGTTAGCGGAGCAGCATCACCACGCCGTCTATCACCTCCTACTCTTATATTTCTATGACTCACTCACTCCTTTTACACATTTAGTCATTTTTCTTCCGCTGTAAATATTTGATAAATAATCTCAGAGCTGCAGATCACAGCCAGACATGTTCAAGTCCATATTTGACATACGCAGTGTGCACATGCACATCAAAGCGTCAGTGGTGGAAGAGTATGATGTGCAGACTTATTGTCCTTTTTTTAAAAACCTTTATTAAGTGACTGCATGAGTGGAACGATGTTAAATAAGATCCACAGCAACATGTATTTTAACAAAACTTGAAATCTGCTGAATGTTCTGTGAAACACAGTAATGGTTTGAGTTTATTTTTTTACTATTTCTGAGCTCAGTTCAAATTTAGATTTTATTACATTTGTGCAGCAAAGTCTCGAGCAAACGCAGAGCATGTAAAATAAATTACTTTTTTTAAATTTGCAGACCTGCCGGCTGTTTAACTTGAAATTGATTCGTAAATCCACCACGGCGGCTCCGGCTGTCGGCTGCTGATAGATTTCAAACCTCGTTGTGGAAACTTTCAGGACGAATGTGAAGGATGGAGGCAAACAAAACGACATTTTAAATATCAGATCGGCTCATTTCTGTCAGTGGGTCCAGTATTGATCCCAGTTTGATTTCTGGCTGCAGCGACGTTCGATCACACGGGATCAATTACTGCTCTTTAATTTTTGTGTGATTTTTCAATGATACCAGGAATTCAGAACTCAAAAAGACAAGAATGAAGATCTGGGAGTCCACGATGGAAACAGCCGTCAGTCTGATGATGGCAGATAAAACAAGGTTTAATGAATAGTTTCTGTTAGACTATCGTCTAAAAGTGTCAAAATTCATGAGATAAATGTTTCTAGTCCAGCTGTTATTTAAAATAATGATGATATTATCTCTGAAATAAGGAACTTATCTGCTGATCATCTGGACGTGAACTGATTTACCTCTGATTTCTCTCAGGGGTGGCCTGTTTCTGGTTGGGACACGTTATTGATCAGAGACACGTTATTGATCAGAGACTTGTTGGAGTTAAGATGCTGGAAGCAGGAAGCAGCCTGATGATGTAACTGACGCGACCTGGAGAGGTTTAGGGATAGAGTAAGAGTTAGTTCAGCATCACAGCATCTCTGCAACAGTCGGTGACCTTGAACGAACCCTTGAACGAACCCTTGAACGAACCTTTGAACGAACCCTTGAACAAACTCTTGAACGAACCCTTGAACGAACCCTTGAACGAACCCTTGAACGAACCCTTGAACGAACTCTTGAACGAACCCTTGAACGAACCCTTGAACTTTGAAAACCCTTGAACGAACCCTTGAACCCTTGAACGAACCCTTGAACGAACCCTTGAACCCTTGAACCCTTGAAAAAACCCTTTGAACGAACCCTTGAACGAACCTTGAACGAACCCTTGAAACCCTTGAACAAACCCTTGAACGAACCCTTGAACGAACCCTTGAACGAACCCTTGAACAAACCCTTGAACGAACCCTTGAACGAACCCTTGAACGAACCCTTGAACGAACCTTTGAACGAACCCTTGAACAAACTCTTGAACGAACCCTTGAACGAACCCTTGAACAAACTCTTGAACGGACCCTTGAACGAACCCTTGAACGAATCCTTGAACGAACCTTTGAACGAACCTTTGAACGAACCCTTGAACAAACCCTTGAACGAACCCTTGAAAAAACCCTTGAACGAACCTTGAACGAACCCTTGAACGAACCCTTGAACAGCCCTTGAACGAACCCTTGAACGAACCCTTGAAAAGCCCTTGAACAAACCCTTGAAGAACCCTTGAACGAACCCTTGAACTGACGAACCCTTGAACCCTTGAACCCTTGAACCGAACCCTTGACGAACCCCTTGACTAACCCTTGAACGAACCCCTTGAACGAACCTTTGAACGAACCTTTGAACGTACCCTTGAACGAACCCTTGAACGAACCCTTGAACAAACCCTTGACCCTTGAACCTTGAACGAACCTTTGAACGAACCCTTGAACGAACCCTTGAACAGCCCTTGAACGAACTCTTGAACGACCCTTAACGAACGAACCTTGAACGAATCCTTGAACGAACCTTGAACGAACCTTTGAACGAACCCTTGAACACAAACCCTTGAACGAACCCTTTGAAAAAACCCTGAACGAACGAACCCTTGAACGAACCCTTGAACCCTTGAACCCCTTGAACGAACCCTTGAACGAACCCTTGAACGAACCCTTGAACGAACCCTTTGAACAGCCCTTGAACGAACTCTTGAACGAACCCTTAAACGAACCCTTGAACGAACCCTTGAACGAACCTTTGAACGAACCCTTGAACGAACCCTTGAACACCCTTGAACGAACCCTTGAACGAACCCTAAACAAAACCCTTGAACGAATGAAAACCCTTGAACGAACCCTTGAACGAACCCTTGAACGAACCCTTGAAACCTTGAACCCTTGAACGAACCCTTGAACGAACCCTTGAACGAACTTGAACCCTTGAAGAACCCCTTGAACGAACCCTTGAACGAAACCTTGAACAGCCCTTGAACAAACCCTTGAACCCTTGAACGAACCCTGAACGAACCCTTGAACGAACGAACCCTTGAACGAACTTGAACGAACCTTTGAAAAAACTTGAAACCTTGAACCCCTTGAACGAACCTTGAACGAACCTTTGAACGAACCCTTGAACCCTTGAACGAACCCTTGAACGAACGAACCCTTGAACCCTTGAACGAACCCTTGAACGAACCTTGAACGAACCTTGAAACTGAACCCTTGAACGAACCCTTGAACCCTTGAACCCTTGAACGAACCTTGAACGAACCCTTGAACGACGAACCGAACTTGAACCCTGAACGAACCCTTGAACAAACCTTTGAACGAACCCTTGAAAGAACCCTTGACGACCCTTGAACGAAACCCTTGAACAACCCTTGAACGAACCCTTGAACGAACCCTTGAACGAAGAACCCTTGAAACCCTTGAACGAACCCTTGAACGAACCCCTTGAAACCCTTGAACGAACCCTTGAACAAACCCTTTGAACGAAACCTTGAACGAACCCTTTGAACTTGAACCCTTGAACGAACCCTTGAACGAGCCCTTGAACGAACCCTTGAACGAACCCTTGAACGAACCCTTGAACGAACCCTTGAACGAACCCTTGAACGAACCCTTGAACGAACCCTTGAACGAACCCTTGAACGAACCCTTGAACGAACCCTTGAACGAACCCTTGAACGAACCTTTGAACGAACCCTTGAATGAACCCTTGAACGAACCCTTGAACGAACCCTTGAACGAACCCTTGAACAGCCCTTGAACGAACCTTTGAACAGCCCTTGAACGGACCCTTGAACGAACCTTTGAACGAACTTTGAACGAACCCTTGAACGAACCCTTGAACGAACCCTTGAACAGCCCTTGAACGAACCTTTGAACGAACCTTGAACGAACCCTTGAACGAACCTTTGAACGAACCCTTGAACGGACCCTTGAACGAACCTTTGAACGAACCTTTGAACAAACCCTTGAACGAACCCTTGAACGAACCCTTGAACGAACCCTTGAACGAACCTTTGAACGAACCTGAACAAACCCTTGAACGAACCCTTGAACGAACCTTGAACAACTTTGAACAAACCCTTGAACGAACCTTTTGAACAACCCTTGAACGAACCCTTGAACGAAAACCCTTGAAAACCCTGAACCTTGAACGAACCCTTGAACGAACCCTTGAACGAACCCTTGAACGAAAACCCTTGAACGAACCTTTGAACACTTGACACCCTTGAACGAACCTTGAACGAACCTTTGAAACCCTTGAACGAACCCTTGAACCCTTGAACCCTTGAACCTTGAACCTTGAACGAACCTTGAACCGAAACCCTTGAACGAACCCTTTGAACGAACCCTTGAACGAACCTTTGAACCTTTGAACAAACCCTTGGAACCCTTGAACGAACCTTTGAACCCTTTGAACGAACCAACCCTGAACCCTTGAACAAACCCTTGAACGACCTTTGAACGAACCCTTTGAACGGACCCTTGAACGAACCTTTGAACCCTTGAACAAACCCTTGAACCTTGAACGAACCCTTGAACGAACCCTTGAACGAACCCTTGAACGAACCCTTGAACGAACCCTTGAACGAACCTTGAACGAACTTGAACCCTTGAACCCCTTGAACGAACCCGGAGCAGTCAGATGAGGCGGAGCAGTCTGATGTTACATCATCTTTACCGTCATGTGACCAGCTTAGTGTCTGCGTCTTCCTTCACCTGAGGAGAAGATGCATCATGGGATGCAGCCAGGCCAGAAGATGCAATGTTCTACTTTCACACAACAGTGTCCGATCGCCAGGTGAGACCGAAGTGGACTTGTACACCCTGCCCATGTTTGGACTACTACCCCAGACCAGCGTCGCATCGAGCCCCAGCCCAACACCTGCTGTCAGTGATTCTGGTGATTCTCCATCAGGAAACCCTGCAGGTGAAACCAGGAGACAGCGGCTCATCCTCCCCGTCACCATCCCACTTGAATATTCCTCATTTGGATGCTGCGCTCTTGAGAAAATAAACAATATGATTACTTTTAAAGCCTGTTCTCTTGACATCCTGCACTCCAGAACTCAGTTGGCCACCCTCAGACCAGGTGGATGGAGGGGACGTCCCCACGCTGTCCACCGTCCCCGTCAGTCTGCAGAGGCAAGACGTCACGTTGCTCCATCTGCACCTGTACAGCAAGATGGCTGCAGGACCTTCGAAGCCTGTGAGTTGAGAAGCTGCTTAGTGTCAGGACCAGGAACCTGGGTACCAGGGTACCAGGGTACCAGGAACCTGAGTACCAGTGTACCAGGGGACCAGGGAACCAGGGGACCAGGAACCTGAGTACCAGTGTACCAGGGGACCAGGGAACCAGGGGACCAGGAACCTGAGTATCAGTGTACCAGGGGACCAGGGGACCAGGGAACCAGGGTACCAGGGGACCAGGAACCTGAGTACCAGTGTACCAGGGGACCAGGGAACCAGGGGACCAGGAACCTGAGTATCAGTGTACCAGGGGACCAGGGGACCAGGGAACCAGGGTACCAGGGGACCAGGAACCTGAGTACCAGTGTACCAGGGAACCAGGAACCTGAGTATCAGTGTACCAGTGGACCAGGGGACCAGGGAACCAGGGTACCAGGGGACCAGGAACCTGAGTACCAGTGTACCAGGATACCAGGGGACCAGGGGACCTGCGTACCAGTCGACCAGGAACCTGAGTACCAGGGGACCAGGGTACCAGGGGACCAGGAACCTGAGTACCAGTGTACCAGGATACCAGGGGACCAGGGGACCTGGGTACCAGGGTACCAGGAACCTGAGTACCAGGGTACCAGGGGACCTGGGTACCAGGGGACCAGGGGACCAGGAACCTGAGTACCAGGGGACCAGGGGACCAGGGTACCAGTGTACCAGGAACCTGAGTACCAGGGTACCTGCGTACCAGGGTACCAGGGGACCAGGAACCTGAGTACCAGGGGACCAGGGGACAAGGGTACCAGGGAACCTGAGTACCAGGGGACCAGGGAACCAGGTACCTGAGTACCAGGGGACCAGGGGACAAGAGGACATGGGCACCAGGGTACCAGGGGACCAGGGAACCAGGGGAACTGGGTACCAGGGGAACTGGGGACCAGGGGTAGAGGAAACCAGGGGACCAGGAACCTGAGTACCAGTGTACCAGGGTGCCAGGAGACCAGGGAACCTGAGTACCAGGGGACCAGGGGACCAGGGGACCTGGGTACCAGGAACCTGAGTACCAGGGTACCAGGGGACCTGGGGACCTGGGCACCAGGGTACCAGGGGACCAGAAATGTCACTGCTCCTACAGTGTAGAGCAAAGATGTTCAGTTCAGTTTCAGCGCAGTGGTAGATGAACCTGGTGGGGTCCTGACGGACTGCTGAGCCTCAGAGGTTCCCGCTGGCAGACAGCTCTTCATTATCGGTCTCTGATCAGCGGCGTCCACCATGTGGTTCCTGTTTCACAGCTCCAGGTGACACTCAAACGCGTCCTACATGGAAACACGTGAAGGCAACGGCGGGAGGAAGCGGGTTCGTCTGCCAGTCTGAAGACTCCTTTGGCCAAGATGAGCCCCCATGTTTCCACCACGGTGCTGACAGCTGGGGGGGGGGGGTCCAGCTTAGAAGAACTGCTTTTCCTTTACACAGAAACGTCTCCAGGGCCAGGTGATTACATCATCACTTCTCCTCCAGCGTGTTTGAACCCCCCCCCCCCTCGGTGAACTCTGGACTCCCGCCTTCAAACCAGTCTGCGCTGATGGAGCTTGTTGTCAACAGCAGTTGGCGTCTGTGAACTCTTTTGTATCTGAAATCGGCGTTTCCAGATGCTGAAAGATATTTATATCCACCGTTCTGAGCCGGATCAATAACTCCACCGGGCGATATCGAACCGCCGGCATATAACGGTGACAGTTAATTATAAAACCCAGCGTGTAAAGGTCTGAGAGCTGAGAGAGAGATGGAGGCAGAGGCGTTCAGCTCACCTGATTCAAATGAGTGTAGCGTTAGCAGCGTTAGCAGCATTAGCAGCGTTAGCAGCGTTAGCAGCGTTAGCAGCATTAGCATTAGCTGACTGAGGTTCATTCACCTGAATGAATCTGTTTCAGGAACATTTGAGGCCTTTTTTTATCTGTTCATGGTTACAGGACCAGCTGGCCTCATCTGTATCTGTGACCTCCTTCGCTGTAAACCCCCACCCCCCACCCCACCCCCCCCTCCACTGGGAACACCAATAAATGAAGCTGGAGCTGCTTCAGCCTTCAGCCAGAGAGGACATAAGGACGGACAAAGACACAAGACAGCGATGGACATGGGATGCTGGTGTGGAGTATATGAATGAATGCCGCTCAACCCCTGACTTCCTCAACCCCTAACCCCTAAACCCTAACCAGTACCGGCTATCCAGGACTACAGACTGGGTCATAACTGGAGCTGGTGTGTTGGGCCACAGTCACGCAGCAGACCCCCCCCCCCCCCCCCAGACCCCTCCCCCCGTTTGGTCCTATACAGTCATGTATCTCTTTTAACAACATGCATTTAGAAGGAGCTTCATGTGTTGCTGGAGGCTGTCCAGGACTGACTGGTCCAGCCCAGTAAAACCAGTCCTGAGTTAGTTTCGCTGGAGATGGAACAAAGTCTCCAGCCTTCAAAAGGATCATGAAACCCGACACCAGCAGGTTCATATAGTCTCACAGAAAGTAGAAGCAGCTACAGCTTCATTCATGCAGGCCGAAGCGAAGGTGACTCAAAGTCAATAAGGCCCTCAGGACATGAACGTTTTAAAGCTTTCCCTCTCAACATATAAATTCACACAAACTTTAAACGCTTTGTTCAACCCGCTGCCATCTTGACTTTCATCATCACTGGCAAAATGGGAACGGCTGTAAAAGAAACATGAATGATTGATCGGTGTTGCAGAGTCCTCCACCTACGCAGCCGTTGAAGTGACTCTGAACGCAGCCTTGATCCCCGACGCCTCGTTACCGGGCAGTAACGATCCCCGACGCCTTGTTACCGGGCAGTAACGATCCCCGACGCCCTGTTACCGGGCAGTAACGATCTCCGACGCCTCGTTACCGGGCAGTAACGATCCCCGACGCCCTGTTACCGGGCAGTAACGATCCCCGACGCCTTGTTACCGGGCAGTAACGATCCCCGACGCCTTGTTACCGGGCAGTAACGATCCCCGACGCCCTGTTACCGGGCAGTAACGATCCACGACGCCTTGTTACCGGGCAGTAACGATCCCCGACCGCCTCTCGGGCAGTTAACGTTCCCCGAACCCTGGGCAGTAACGATCCCCGACGCCTTGTTACCACCAACCGTGTTAAGTAACGATCTCCGACGCCTTGTTACCGTTAGACTCTGGAGGAGCTGATGGAGACTCTGGAGGAGCTGAGGAGATGAAGGAGACTCTGGAGGAGCTGAGGGAGACTCTGGAGGAGCTGAGGAGATGAAGGAGACTCTGGAGGAGCTGATGGAGACTCTGGAGGAGCTGAGGAGCTGAAGGAGACTCTGGAGGAGCTGAAGGAGACTCTGGAGGAGCTGAAGTAGACTCTGGAGGAGCTGAAGGAGAGTCTGGAGGAGCTGAAGGAGACTCTGGAGGAGCTGAGGGAGAATCTGGAGGAGCTGAGGGAGACTCTGGAGGAGCTGAAGGAGACTCTGGAGGAGCTGAAGGAGACTCTGGAGGAGCTGAGGGAGACTCTGGAGGAGCTGAGGGAGACTCCCCACTGCGCAATTTATGGTTCAGAAGACGTCTATTTGACGTCTTTTTGCGACGTCGGAATCACGTCTCGAAAAGGTGCAGAATGAAATGTTTTTGTTTTTTGACGTTTTCCCGACGTTTGGGACGTCTTTTCCCGACGTCGTGTGGACGTCTTTTCCCGACGTCGTGTGGACGTCTTTCCCCCGACGTCGTGTGGACGTCTTTCCCTCGACGTCGTGTGGACGTCTCGAAAAGGTGCAAAATGAAATGTTTTTTTGACGTCTTTTTCCCGACGTCGTGTGGACGTCTTTCCCCCGACGTCGTGTGGACGTCTCGAAAAGGTGCAAAATGAAATGTTTTTTTGACGACGTCTTTTCCCGACGTCGTGTGGACGTCTTTCCCTCGACGCTTTATGGACCTCCACTTCCATTCATCCGGGGCTGGATTAACGTCCACTAACTACCTTCATTAAAGTGTTAAAACTGGACTATTCTGTAATTTACTCTAAGGTAGCAAACTAGAAACCAAACCAAATTTACATTGCAATTTCTTTTAAATGTAACAATTCTGTAAAATTAACACATTCAGTAAAATTATAGCATTGCATGCAGTGCAAAATAATATAACCATTACCCGTGTTGCAACAGTTGATAGCTCACAGAATTAGGAAGAAAGGCAAAAAACAACTTTATTAATATTGATTCACACATATTAACATTTGTCATACTATACAGAATTTACATATTAAAAATTATTAAGACTACACATTTACAAATTAACAATGATTTAAACTATTTACATAATCTCTACACTATGTACCACATCATCTGCATATGAACCACAAGTCCAGTTAAACTAGGTGTTGAGGCCTCCCCTTCGGCTGGTGCATGTTTGAGGTGGTCGGCCACGACTTGTTTTACTTCTGCCTCCGTCGCCAGGGGGTAGGCCTTCATGACAGCATCTAGAAAAAAGTTGTGGATTGTTCACCATGTCCCTGTAACTGAACTCTCGTAGAAAACTTCTACAAAAATAAATATTAGCTTACGATTAGCATACAATTAGCTTAGCAATATTAGCAAGCTGGCTTCAAGAGGAGCACCAAGATTGACAGTTCAAAGCATCTTGTGGGATTTAATACCACGTAAAAGACATTTAGCAGAAAAATCCTAACTCTTTTAGTTTTGATATTACACACTTAGAAAAGATGAAAACTGTTTTGATAGTTACCGGTGAACACCATAGCCGCGGAGGCACCCATCACTGCGAAGAACGGCAACACCCCCATCATGGCTTTGGTATGCTCCGCTGCAGGCTCTCCCTTTGATATCTAAGTATTCACGTTTCAGAGACTGAAAGATGAAATGATGGTGGGATGTTGAAGGGTATGTCGGGGCAGTACTAACCTGAAAATTATGTTTTCAATATTAAAACCAACGAATGGGAGAAAAAAAAAAAATAAAACACTTATTTGAAATGTTTTAATTACATTATATAATTTTCATTTAACCCCGTAATTTGTACGAGAACCCTCAAAATACTTACATTTCCCAGTAATACTCTTTAAACACATTCAGCATGGACCAGGGTTTTTTACCTCGCAGCAGAGGGTGTTTTACAGTCAGCTGTGATATGCAACAACGTGGAGTGTGAGATAATTTGAGTCTCATATCGTGGTCGACAGCGGTGTCCAGATGAGTCCACTTAAGGACGTCGATATAACGTCGAGATGAGGTCCGATCGGCGGTGTGCGTGTGTGCGGCGGCGCGCGCACAATGCGGGAGCCTCTCCCCCGCAATAAAAGTGGGAAAAAAGTTCATTTCTCAGGCGGGGAAAAATCACATTGGGCATAAGGTGTCTGGAACTTGGTGACCAGTGGAGCACTTGTGGACGTCAATATAACGTCGAAATGAGGTCCTCGTCGGACCAAATCACTTCCAGTGTCTGCGCGTGTTTAAGCGCTTCCGTGCGGACTCAGAAGCGCACTGTGCGCGCGCACAGTGCGGGAGCCGGTCCGTCGCAAATGTCGAAAAAAGGTCCAATAATGACGTCTACATCTCGACCTATTATGCACGTTGAGCCGACGTCTATATCTGGTCTATATATGACGTCCAGATTCTGAACGTCTCATAGCGACGTCTAAAAAGGGTCATATTTTGACGTCGAATTTCGACCTATTTTTCTACGTTCCATAGACGTCGAGATCTGGTCTCTGACGGACCGACCTAAAACTGACGTCATCTGCACGTCTTTTCGACCTGCAATGTTTGGTGGGTCTGGAGGAGCTGAAGGAGACTCTGGGGGAGCTGAAGGAGAGTCTGGAGGAGCTGAGGAAGACTCTGGAGGAGCTGATGGAGACTCTGAAGGAGCTGGGGGAGATTCTGGAGGAGCTGAGGGAGACTCTGGAGGAGCCGAGGAGCTGAAGGAGACTCTGGAGGAGCTGAAGGAGACTCTGGAGGAGCTGAAGGAGACTCTGGAGGAGCTGAGGAGACTCTGGAGGAGCTGAGGAGACTCTGGAGGAGCTGAAGGAGACTCTGAAGGAGCTGAAGGAGACTCTGGAGGAGCTGAGGGAGACTCTGGAGGAGCTGAGGGAGACTCTGGAGGAGCTGAGGAGCTGAAGGAGACTCTGGAGGAGCTGAAGGAGACTCTGGAGGAGCTGAAGGAGACTCTGGAGGAGCTGAAGGAGACTCTGGGGACTGAAGGAGATCGGGCTGGAGGAGAGCTGGAGGAAGCTGAAGGAGACTCTGGAGGAGCTGAAGGAGACTCTGGAGGAGCTGAAGGAGACTCTGGGGGAGCTGAAGGAGACTCTGGAGGAGCTGAGGAGAGTCTGGAGGAACTGAAGGAGACTCTGGAGGAGCTGAAGGAGACTCTGGAGGAGCTGGAGGGAGACTCTGGAGACTCTGGAGCTGAGACTCTGAGAGCTGAAGGAGACTCTGGAGGAGACTCTGAAGGAGACTCTGGAGACTCTGAGGAGCTGGGAGGAGCTGAGGGAGACTCTGGAGGAGCTGAGGGAGACTCTGGAGGAGCTGAAGGAGACTCTGGAGGGGAGGAGACTCTGGAGAGCTGAGGAGACTCTGGAGGAGCTGATTGAGGGAGGAGCTGAAGGAGACTCTGGAGGAGGTTGGGACTTTAGGGGTAGGAAGGGTTAGGGTTAGGTAAACCCTAAACCTAAACCAGCTGTGATGGCCAGATGTGCCTGTTCTCATGACTGTCTGACCTCCAGGGACGTAAACATACAGAGACAACACACTGTAAGATGAGAATTTGGATTTATTCTCACTGGTAAGAATTATTATTATTGTGCTGAATAAAGCTGAAGGAGACTCTGGGGGAGCTGAAGGAGACTCTGGAGGAGGTAAGGAGACTCTGGAGGAGCTGAAGGAGACTCTGGAGGAGCTGAAGGAGACTCTGGAGGAGCTAAGGAGACTCTGGAGGAGCTGAGGGAGACTCTGGAGCTAAAGGAGACTCTCGAGGAGCTGATGGAGACTCTGAGGAGCTGAAGGAGACTCTGGAGGAGGTAAAGGAGACTCTGGAGGAACTGAAGGAGACTCTGGAGGAGCTGAAGGAGACTCTGGAGGAGCTAAAGGAGACTCTGGAGGAGCTGAGGGAGACTCTGGAGGAGCTAAAGGAGACTCTGGAGGAGCTGATGGAGACTCTGGAGGAGCTGAAGGAGACTCTGGAGGAGATAAGAAGCTGATGGAGACTCTGGAGGAGCTGAGGGAGACTCTGGAGGAGCTGAGGAGCTGAAGGAGACTCTGGAGAGCTGAAGGAGACTCTGGAGGTAAAGGAGACTCTGGAGGAGCTGCTGGAGGAGACTCTGGAGGAGCTGAAGGAGACTCTGGAGGAGCTGAAGGAGACTCTGGAGGAGCTGATGGAGACTCTGGAGGAGCTGAAGGAGACTCTGGAGGAGCTGAGGAGACTCTGGAGCTGGAGGAGCTGAGGACTGGAGGAGCTTGAAGGAGACTCTGATGGAGGAGCTGAAGGAGACTCTGGAGGAGACTCTGGAGGAGCTGAAGGAGACTCTGGAGGAGCTGAAGGAGACTCTGGAGGAGCTGAGGGAGACTCTGGAGGAGCTGATGGAGACTCTGGAGGAGCTGAAGGAGACTCTGGAGCAGCTAAAGGAGACTCTGGAGGAGCTGATGGAGACTCTGGAGGAGCTGAAGGAGACTCTGGAGCAGCAAAAAGGAGACTCTGGAGGAGCTAGGAAGGAGACTCTAAGGAGCTGAGGAGCTGATGGAGACTCTGGAGGAGCTGAAGGAGACTCTGGAGGAGCTAAAGGAGACTCTGGAGGAGCTGAAGGAGACTGGAGGAGCTGAAGGAGACTCTGGAGGAGCTAAAGGAGACTCTGGAGGAGCTGATGGAGACTCTGGAGGAGCTGAAGGAGACTCTGGAGGAGCTGAAGGAGACTCTGGAGGAGCTGAAGGAGAGTCTGGAGGAGCTGAGGGAGACTCTGGAGGAGCTGAGGAGCTGAAGGAGACTCTGGAGGAGCTGAAGGAGACTCTGGAGGAGGGTTAGGGTTTACGGTTAGGGTTAGGGTAAACCCTAAACCTAACCCTAACCACAGCTGTGATGGCCAGATGTGCCTGTTCTCAATGACTGTCTGACCTCCAGGGACGTAAACATACAGAGACAACACACTGTAAGATGAGAATTTGGATTTTTTCTCACTGGTAAGAATTATTACTATTGTGCTCTGGTGAAGCAGTCAATTCGCTTTTTAAACAAGTCACTGACAAACGACGGAGGTGCTAAAACGAGTTTACCTCTCTAAGTTGCTGGTTAACAGATCAGGAGCCTCAGGAACATTTCTGCCCAGGTTTCCCTCCCTGTGGCGTCCAACCCCCCCAGCAGTCACTTCTATTTCTGTCCTCTGCTCCGTATTTATTACCCACGTGCCTCAGAGTCACCGTTGCCGTCCCAGGTGCAGGCTCAGTTCAGCCCAGCCATCTGCTTACCTGTCCGTTCTCATCTTCAGCCACACTTGCCCCCCCTCCTCCTTCGTTTTCCAGTAAACCTTTAACCCTGAGTTATTTCTGGAGCTGATCCGGTGGTTCTGGTGGTTCTGCTCTGAGGATTAAGATCATGAATCCCAGGTGTCATGTCCTTCTCCTTTGTCTTTTTCCTTAGGCAGAATTAACACATATGTTCATATACGTTAGCAAGAAATTAACTGGATTAATTTGCCACCAAATCTGATCTTCATCAAAGTCAGAATAACAAATAAACACAAAACCCTGAAGCTGATTCAGTTCTCACCTGTCGGGTCGTGGAGCTAAAGAGCGCCAGACGGACTGAAACATCTATAAAAGCACAAAACAGTGGAGTTTAGCATGTTAGTTTGAAGTCTCTCCTGGACTTTAAACCCATTCAAGGAACCTTGATGATCGATTTCCAGAGGTCTCTGAGTGACCGCTGTACCTCAGAGAGGTAGAACAAATCCAGCTGTCACACACCTTCAGGTCTCAAGACTCCAGCTGGTCTGTTCCTGACGAAGCAGAGCGGTTGGGAGTTAAAGCCTCATTTCACGGTCCGTGACCAGGCTATTATCTGAACCCTGTTCATTTATTTAGCTGTAATTGAGAAATCTGAGGCAGACCAGTTTGAACTTGGTTCAGCGTTACAGACGTATTGACCTAACTGTTGGTGTGAACGACGTTGCAGGACCTCAGCATCAACCTCAGTCATCAACCTCAGCATCAACCTCAGCATCAACCTCAGCATCAACCTCAGCATCAACCTCAGCCTCAGCTCACCTCATATCAACCTCAGCATCAACCTCAGCATCAACCTCAGTATCACCTCATCAACCTCACCTCACCTCGCATCAACCTCAGCATCAACCTCAGCATCAACTCTATCAACCTCAGCATCAACCTCAGCACCTCAGCAGCATCAACCTCATCATCAGCATCAGCCTCAGCCTCAACCTCAGCATCAACCTCAGCATCAACCTCAGTATCAACTCAGCATCACAACCTCAGTAACCTCAGAATCATCTCAACCTCAGCATCAACCTCAGCATCAATCCTCAACCTCAGCATCAACCTCAGTATCAACCTCAGCATCAACCTCAGCATCAACCTCAGCATCAACCTCAGCATCAACCTCAGCATCAACCTCAGCATCAACCTCAGCATCAACCTCAGCATCAACCTCAGCATCAACCTCAGCATCAACCTCAGCATCAACCTCAGCATCAACCTCAGCATAACCTCAGCATCAACCTCAGCATCAACCTCAGCATCAACCTCAGTATCAACCTCAGCATCAACCTCAGCATCAACCTCAGCATCAACCTCAGTATCAACCTCAGCATCAACCTCAGCATCAACCTCAGCATCAACCTCAGCATAAACCTCAGCATAAACCTCAGCATCAACCTCAGCATAAACCTCAGCATCAACCTCAGCTCCGTATCAACCTCAGTATCAACCTCAGCATCAACCTCAGCAACCTCAATCAACCTTCACCTCAGCACCTCAGCATAAACCTCAGCATCAACCTCAGCTCAGCTCAACCTCAGCATAAACCTCATCAACCTCAGTATCACCTCAGTAAACTCAGCATCAACCTCAGTTCAGTACCAACTCATCAACCTCAGCATCAACCTCAGCATCAACAGCTCAGCAAACCTCGACCTCAGCATCAACCTCACAGCATTAACCTCAGCATCAACCTCAATCATCAACCTCATCAACCTCAGCATAAACCTCAGCATCAACCTCAGCATCAACCTCAGCATCAACCTCAGCATCAACCTCAGTATCAACCTCAGCATCAACCGCAGTATCAACCTCTGCACCAACCTCGGTATCAACCTCTGCACCAACCTCAGTATCAACCTCTGCACCAACCTCAGTATCAACCTCAGTATCAACCTCAGCATCAACCTCAGCATCAATCAGCATCAACCTCAGCATCAACCTCAGCATCAACCTCAGCATCAACCTCAGCATCAACCTCAGTATTAACCTCAGCATTAACCTCAGCATCAACCTCATCTTCCTCTCTGTTTCCTGCACATCGCTCTGTCAGAAAGCTCCATACTGACAAGAATTCAGTTTTTACACATCAAGAGAGAGGAAATGTTTCCTCAGCGCCTGTCCTCTGGGACGTTGGGCCAGAGTTTGTCCATTAATACGTGCGGGGGGTGACGGGATACTTTAATGGACCCATCACAGCTTAAATCTGATGTTTAAAACTGTTTAAATCCAGTCAGAGCGGTGAAGGACTGACGAGGCTCCTCAGCTCACATCACCCTGGATATTATTTACAGATTAATAACCAACCTCACATGTTAAAACAGATCTATTAGATCATCCAGGGTTAAGGTTCGGGCACAACGTGCTGCTTATTGTGTCATGAATGAAATTTGCCAGCGCTTGAGCATCTCGTCTGCCTTCATCACATCAGTCTCGGTCAGTCTTTAACAGTACCTGCAGCTTTATTGGTGGGTTTCATGCCTTCAGGTGTGATTTCTACCCCTCAGGTGTCCAGCGGACGTCCATCCAGTCACCATCCCGCTGCAACAACAGCTCACGACGCTGACGCCCCGCTGGTCCCAACATCCTGGAGCCACCTGAGGTCACCGTCGACTGGAGCGAACACTGAAGACAACAACGTCAGTACTTTTATTTTAAAGATATCATGGCTTGTAGAGCTCTCAACTGGATTAAGAGACACTCGTCTCAGGTGGACGTCCAGACCAGCTGGAGCAGTGGGCCTTGAACTGGAGCTAACTGGATGAATACTGGGTTGTTTCACAACGGGGACATGTTCTGTACCTTAATGTGGTTGGTAAAATGTTTGGAGAGTCATTTTCCTACTGGAGATTCACAATACTGTCAAACGTATGTGTTCACTAGGGGTGTAACGATGCACTGTGGGTCGAATAAAAACAGCCTTCCCAGAAGAGCTGAAGCTGTTCAGGCTGTAAAGATGGAGGTTGTATTGATCAGGAATGAGAGAATAGCTGAGGGAGAGAGAATAGAATACCTGAGTATTCTCAGGTGAGAGAATAGTTTTGGTAGTATAGCGTATGTTAGATACGTTTAGGAACTGCATTTCCCAGCATGCCCCAGCTCATGAAAACCAGCGCATCTTTTCAGAATCAATCAATCAATCAATGTTTATTTGTAGAGCCCTTTACAACACACAAGGTGACCAAAGTGCTTTCCATTAAAATCCACATTTTAAAATCGACATAACAATACAATTAAAATTAAATTAAAAATATCTCACATCAATACTATGTATTACTGTTCAGAAAACAAGAACATGGCTGTCATTCAGTGAATTAACGGTTTTATTTATTTTTTTTGCAGTAATTTTATATCAAAGTATAAAAAATGTAATTTATTTCTAAAACGTTGCTGTTCTCATAAATACCAATAAAGGTGACAGTCCCCTCTGAGCTGCGTTGTTCAGCCCGGTTCCTACAGCAGCCCGGCGCCGTCACCAGGTGGTGGTGGGAGGAGCTGCAATGATGTCCAATCAGCTAAATTATTCAGCAGAGCGTGACGAGCAGCTCGTTTCTTCTTCTGAGATTTGCTCAAACGGCAGATGGTCAGTTTGTGGCTGGCGATCTGATTCCAGATGTGCCTACAGAACGGGTCGCTGGTTCTGCAGCTGACCGCTGATCAGTTCCATTAAGGGATCAGCTGGTCTCAGCTGATAACTGGATCCCTGCAGGGACGCCTGCATCATGTAGATGCTGCTTTACTCTAACTAACCCTAAACGTGTCACATCTTTAAGGGACACGACATAAAGTGTATAAAACTGTAAATGTGAGTTCCAGCTGGAACCAGATGTTCACTCTGACGTCACCAGACTCTGAAATCAATGATTGTGGTTTTGCTCAACATGAACGGTTGCTGTTCAGTTTGGTGAATCGTAAATAATTTACTCATTTCTTTTGATCTTTTTAATGGGTTACTTTCATCTCTCCATGTTAATGAGGCCGAGACAGTCGGCCCAGTCGGCCCAGTCGGCCCAGTCTACGCTCAGTCTGCACACCAGCATCTGTTCAGTCAGTGAATACTGATCTTCTGGAGATAAACTGGTTTAGACCCAGTTCTATCTGGGAGTAAAGCTTCTCTGCACGTCCCAGAGAACTGGGTCTAAACCAGTTTATCTTCAGATAAACTGGTTTAGACCCAGTTCTCTGGGAGTAAAGCTTCTCTGCGGGTCCCAGAGAACTGGGTCTAAACCAGTTTATCTTCAGATAAACTGGTTTAGACCCAGTTTATCTGGGAGTAAAGCTTCTCTGCAGGTCCCAGAGAACTGGGTCTAAACCAGTTTATCTTCAGATAAACTGGTTTAGACCCAGTTCTCTGGGAGTAAAGTTTCTCTGCACGTCCCAGAGAACTGGGTCTAAACCAGTTTATCTTCAGATTAACTGGTTTAGACCCAGTTCTCTGGGAGTAAAGCTTCTCTGCAGGTCCCAGAGAACTGGGTCTAAACCAGTTTATCTGAAGATAAACTGGTTTAGACCCAGTTCTCTGGGAGTAAAGCTTCTCTGCAGGTCCCAGAGAACTGGGTCTAAACCAGTTTATCTGAAGATAAACTGGTTTAGACCCAGTTCTCTGGGAGTAAAGCTTCTCTGCACGTCCCAGAGAACTGGGTCTAAACCAGTTTATCTTCAGATAAACTGGTTTAGACCCAGTTCCAGTAAGGCCTGTGAGGCTCAGCACTTTGATTAAGTGATGTTTGGAGTTCAAATATGATTTCACACCACGTGAAGTTTAAGCATCTCTGTGTTAAATGTTTTTTTTTTGTTCTGGGTAACATTAAGCTACTTCAGTGGAGCAGGTAGTAATTCGTCTACACCACTGTGTTAATTATTACCTCGATGAATTATCGATTGGCTGTTTAACATTCAGAGTTCAGTACTGAACGGCTCCTGCTGGACTGTGATACAAACCTGGTACCAGATCTAAAGGTGTCAATATAAACAAGGTGTCATCCATCAAACTGTACCCTGAAGCGAATGACAGGTCGCCTCTTTGGGAAATACAACTGTAAAACCTTGATCAGCAGATTTAAAAAACATCCCTTTAATGTGAAACATATCATGCAGCAAAACTGTGAAACGTTAGTAGAACTAACATTATCTTACATTCATTCTGGTCAAATCTGTCCAATCATGCTCCATCCTGTTAGTAACAAAGAAGCAAGTCCTGTCGGAGCCGAAAGAGGACCAACGAGGCTGAAACTAGGACTGGTGGAGCTGAAACCAGGACCTGTAGAGCTGAAACGAGGTCTGGTGGAGCTGAAACCAGGACCTGTAGAGCTGAAACGAGGTCTGGTGGAGCTGAAACGAGGTCTGGTGGAGCTGAAACGAGGACTGTGTGAGCTGAAACGAGGTCTGGTGGAGCTGAAACTGAGGAGGACTGGTGGAGCTGAAACGAGGTCTGGTGGAGCTGAAACGAGGTCTGGTGGAGCTGAAACGAGGTCTGGTGGAGCTGAAACGAGGTCTGGTGGAGCTGAAACGAGGTCTGGTGGAGCTGAAACGAGGTCTGGTGGAGCTGAAGGAGGACTGTGGAGCTGAGGACAGGCTGGTTGGAGCTGAAACGAGGACCTGGTGGAGCTGACTGGTGGAAAAAGGTCTGTGGAGCTGAAAACGAGGTCTGGTGGAGCTGAAAAACGAGGACCTGAGTAAGAGCTGAAACGAGGTCTGGTGAGCTGAAACGATGGACTGGTGGAGCTGAAAACGAGGTCTGGTGGAGCTGAAACGAGGTCGGGTCTGAAACGGGTGGTGGAGCTGAAACGAGGTCTGGTGGAGCTGAAACGAGGACTGGTGGAGCTGAAACGAGGACTGGTAGAGCTGAAACGAGGACTGGTGGAGCTGAAACGAGGTCTGGTGGAGCTGAAACGAGCTGAGGAGCTGGTCTGGTGGAGCTGAAACGAGGTAGAGCTGGTGGAGCTGAAACGAGCTGGACTGGTGGAGCTGAAACGGGACTGGAGCTGAAACGAGGACTGGTGGAAGCTGAAACGAGGACCTGGTGGAGCTGAAATACTGGTGGGCTGAACGAGGTCTGGTGAGCTGAAACGAGGTCTGTGTTGAGCTGAAACGGGGACTGGTGGAGCTGAAACGAGGTCTGGTGGAGCTGAAACGAGGACCTGTAGAGCTGAAACGAGGACTGGTGGAGCTGAAACGAGGTCTGGTGGAGCTGAAACGGGACTGGGTGGAGCTGAACGGGACTGGTGGAGCTGAATGAGGACTGGTGAGTGGAGCTGAAACTGGACCTGGTAGAGCTGAAACGAGGACTGGTGAGGGGTGAAACGAGGGTGGAGCTGAAACGAGGACCTGTAGAGCTGAAACGAGGTCTGGTGGAGCTGAAACGAGGACTGGTGGAGCTGAAACGAGGTCTGGTGGAGCTGAAACGAGGTCTGGTGGAGCTGAAACGGGGACTGGTGGAGCTGAAACGAGGTCTGGTGGAGCTGAAACGAGGACCTGTAGAGCTGAAACGAGGACCTGTAGAGCTGAAACGAGGTCTGGTGGAGCTGAAACGAGGTCTGGTGGAGCTGAATCGAGGTCTGGTGGAGCTGAAACGAGGACCTGTAGAGCTGAAACGAGGACCTGTAGAGCTGAAACGAGGTCTGGTGGAGCTGAAACGAGGTCTGGTGGAAGGTCTGGTGGAGCTTAGCTGGTGGACTGAAGCTGAAAACTGGTGGAGCTGAAACGAGGTCTGGTGGAGCTGAACGAACTGTTGGAGAGAGTCTGGTGGAGCTGAAACGAGGTGAGCTGTAGAGCTGAAAGCTGAACTGGTGGAGCTGAAACGGTAGCTGAAACTCGGGTGGAGCTGAAACAGGGACTGGTGGAGCTGAAACTGGTGAGCTGAAACGGGGACCTGTAGATCTAAACGAGGACGAGCTGACTGGTGGAGCTGAAACGAGTCTGAGCTGAACGAGGTCTGGTGGAGCTGAACGAGGTCTGGTGGAGCTGAAACGAGGTCTGGTGGAGCTGAAACGAGGACTGGTGGAGCTGAAACGAGGTCTGGTGGAGCTGAAACGGGGACTGGTGGAGCTGAAACGAGTCTGGTGGAGCTGAAACGAGGACCTGGTGGAGCTGAAACGAGGTGGACTGAGCTGAACGAGCTGAAACGAGGTCTGGTGGAGCTGAAACGAGCTGAAACGAGGTCTGGTGAGCTGAAAAGGCTGAAACGAGGTCTGGTGGACTGGTGGAGCTGAAACGAGGTCTGGTGGAGGCTGAAACAGGTCTGTTGGAGCTGAACGGGGACTGGTGGAGCTGAACGAGGTCTGGTGGAGCTAAAAGGAGGAAGGTCTGGTGGAGTTGAAACGAGGAGCTGAAACTGGTGGAGGACTGGTGAGCTGAAATCGAGGTCTGGTGAGCTGAAACGAGGACCTGGTGGAGCTGAAACAGGACTGGTGGAGCTGAAACGCGGACCTTAGAGCTGAAAACGAGGACTGGTGGAGTCTTTAAATGAGGACTGGTGGAGCTGAACGAGGCTGGTGGAGCGAAAGGGTCTGGTGGAGCTGAAACGAGGATAGTGAGCTGAACGAGGCTGGTGGAGCTGAGCTGAGGTTGGTGGAGCTGAAACGAGGACTGGTGGAGCTGAGCTGAAACGAGGTCTGTGAGTGGTGAAAAGAGGTGGAGCTGGTGGAGCTGAAAGCTGGGGACTGGTGGAGCTGAAACGAGGTCTGGTGGAGCTGACAAAACGAGGACCTGTAGGACGGTTGGAGCTGAAACGAGGTTGGTGGAGAAACTGGACTGGTGGGCTGAAAGAGGTAGGGTGGAGTGCGCGGACTCGAACGAGGACTGTGGAGTTGCAACACGGAGTCTGTGGAGCTGAAACGAGGTCTGGTGGAGCTGAAACGGTCTGGGTGGAGCTGAAAGAGGTGGTCTGGTGGAGCTGAACGAGGGACTGGTGGAGGTCGGAGCGAGGTCTGGTGGACTGAAACGAGGATTGGTGGAGTTGAAACGGGACTGGTGGAGCTGAAAGACGCTCTGGTGGGCTGAAACGGACTGGTGGAGCTGAAACGAGTCTGTTGGAGCTGAATCGAAGGTCTGGTGGAGCTGAAACGGACCTGTAGAGCTGAACGACGGACCTGAAACGAGTGAAACGAGGTCTGGTGGAGCTGGGGGGTCGGGATGAGGTCTGTGACTGAAACGAGAGACGCTGGAGCTGAAACGAGGTCTGGTGGAGCTGGTGGAGGACCAGGACTGGTGGAGCTGAAAAGGCGGACCTGGTGGAAGAGAGCTGAACGAGGGACTGGAGCTGAGGACTGGAGAAACGAGGTCTGGTGGAGCTGAAATGGGTTGTAGAGCTGAAACGAGGACTGTGGAGCTGAAACGAGGACTGGTGTAGCTGAAACGAGCCGAGGCTGGTGGAGCTGAGAGTCTGGGTGGAGCTGAAAACGCTGGAGGTCGTGGAGCTGAAACGAGGAGGTCTGGTGGAGCTGAAACGAGGTCTGGTGGTGGAGCTGAACTAGGTCTGTTGGGTGAAAACGAGGACCGTAGAGCTGAACGAGCCTGGAGGACTGGTGGAGTGAACGAGGTTGGTGGAGCTGATGAGGTGGAGCTGAACGAGGTCGGGGTAGCTGAACGAGATTGTGGGTGGAAAACGAGGTTGGTGGAGCTGAAGACGAGTCTGGTGACTGAAACTGGTGGACTGGACTGGTGGAGCTGAAACGAGGTCTGTGGAGCTGATAAGGTCTGTGGAGCTGAAACGAGGACCTGTAAGCTGAAACGAGGACCTGTAGAGTTGAAACGGGTCTGGGAGGTCTGGTGGAGCAACGGGTCTGGTGGAGCGAAACGAGGTCTGTGGAGCTGAACGGGACTGGCTGGAGCTGAAACGAGGTCTGGTGGAGCTGAAACGGACTGTTGAGCTGAAGAGGACCTGTAGAGCTAAAGCGAAGGTTGTTGGGGTGGGGGGAGCTGAAACGGGTCGTGGAGCTGAAAGCTGGTACTGGTCTGAAAAAGCTGGATGTCTGGAGCTGAAACGATTGAGGTGCCAGCTGGTGGAGCTAAAAGGGTCTGGTGGAGCTGAAACGAGTGGAGCGAGGACATGTAGAGCTGAAACGAGGAAACGAGACTGTCCAGCTGGGAGCTGAAACGAGGAGCTGTATAGCTGAATGACGGACGGGGGAGCTGAAACAGGTCTGGTGGAGCTGAACGACTTTGTGGAGCTGAAAACGAGGACTGTGGAGCTGAAACGAGGACTGGTGGAGCTGACGACGGGATCTGGTAGCTGAAACGAGGACTGTGGAGCTGAAACGAGGTCGAGGTGGAGCTGAATCGAGTGGTGGAGCTGAAACGAGGACCTGTGAGCTGAAACGAGGTCTTGTTGGAGCTAATGAGTCTGGTGGAGCTGAAAGAGGTTGGTGAGCTGAACGAGGTCTGGTGGAGCTGAAATCTGTGGGACTGGTGGAGCTGAACGGACTGGTGAGCTGAAACGAGAGTTGGTGGAGCTGAAACGAGGTCTGGTGGAGCTGGTAGCTGTAAACTGTGACTGTCTTGAGCTGAAAAGGACTGGTGGAGCTAAACGGGATGTAGAGCTGACACACGACCTGTGAGCGAAATGAGGTCGGTGACTGAAAACCAGGATTTGTGAGCTGAAACGAGGCCTGTAGACTGAAACTGAGACTGTAGAGCGAACGAGGTCTGTGGAGCTGAAAGCTGAATGGTGGAGCTGAAACGAGGCTTTTGGAGCTGAAACGAGGTCTGGTGGAGCTGAACGAGGTCTGTGGAGCTGAAACGATTCTGGTAAAAGCTGAAACTGAAAGGTCTGGTGGAGCTGAAACGGGATGGTGGAGCTGACAGAGAGCTCGGGTGAGCTGAAAACGAGCTCTTGTGGAGCTGAAACGAGGTCTGGTGGGCTGACGAAACAGGACTGGATGGAGCTGAACCGAGGTCTGGTGGAGCTGAAACAGGTCTGGTGAGCTGGTGGTAAACGAGGACTGGTGGAGCTGAAAAACGAGCTCTGGTGGAGCTGAAACGAGGTCGGTGGCTGAACGATGTCCTGGTGAGGCGAAATAGGACTGGTAGAGCTGAAACGAGGTCTGGTGGAGCTGAAAGCTGAGGGTCTGGTGGAGCTGAAACGGACTGGTGAAGCTGAAACTGAGGTCTGGTGGAGGCTGAAACGAGGTCTGGTGGAGCTGAAATGTCTGGGGGCTGAAACCGAGGTTGGTAAGCTGAACGAGGTCTGGTGGAGCTGACACGGGTGAGCTGAAACGAGGACTGGTGGGCGAAAGAGGTCTGGTGAGCTGAAACGAGGTCTGGCTGAAAAAGAGCTGAGCCGAGGTCTGTGGAGCTGAAACAAGGACTGTGGATCGAACCTGGACCCTGTAAGCTGAAACGAGGACCTGCTAAGATGATCTGGTGGAGCTGAACGAGCTGACGACGGTGGAGCTGAAACAGGGAGGACTGGTGGAGCTGAAACGAGTCTGGTGGAAGCTGAAACGAGGTCTGGTGGAGCTGAACGGTCTGTGGAGCTGAAACGATCTGGTGGAGCTGAAACGGGACTGGGGAAGCTGAATCGAGGTCTGGTGGAGCTGAAAACGAGGTCTGGTGGAGCTGAAACGAGGACTGTGGAGCTGAAACGAGGTCTGGGGGCGCTGACACGAGTCTGGTGGAGCTGAAAACGGGGACTGGTGGACCTAAACAGGTCTGGTGGAGCTAAACGAGGTCTGGTGGAGCTGAAACGAGTCTGGTGGAGCTGACGAGGTCTGGAGCTGAAACGAGTCTGGTGGAGTGGTCCTGACGGGACTGGTGGAGCTGAAACGAGGTCTGGTGGAGCTGAAACGAGGACTGGTGGAGCTGAAACGAGGACTGGTGGAGCTGAAACGAGGTCTGGTGGAGCTGAAACGGGGACTGGTGGCTGAAACGAGGTCTGTTGGAGGCTGGTGGTGGAGCTGAAACGAGGACTGGTGGAGCTGAAACGAGGTCTGGTGGAGCTGAAACGAGGTCTGGTGGAGCTGAAACGGGGGACCTGGTGGAGCTGAAACGGGTTGGAGCTGAACGAGGTCTGTGAGCTGAACGAGAGCTGTGGAGCTGGTGGAGCTGAAACGAGGACTGGTGGAAGCTGTGGACTGAAAGGGACTGGGGAGCTGAAAACGAGGTTGGTGGAGGAAACCGGACTGGTGAGCTGAAACGAGGTCTGGTGGAGCTGGAGGCTGACGAAGCTGAGGTCTGGCTGGAGCTGAAACGAGGTCTGGTGAGCTGAAACGAGTCGGTGGAGTGAAACAGGACTGGGGAGCTGAAACGGGTCTGGGGAGCTGAAACGAGGTCTGGTGGAGCTGAAACGGGGACTGGTGGAGCTGAAACGAGGTCTGGTGGAGCTGAAACGAGGACTGGTGGAGCTGAAACGAGGTCTGGTGGAGCTGGAGCTGAAACGAGGACTGGTGGAGCTGAAACGAGGTGTGAGCTGAAACGAGGTCTGGTGGAGCTGAAACGAGGTCTGGTGGAGCTGAAACGGGGACTGGTGGAGCTGAAACGAGGTCTGGTGGAGCTGAAACGAGGTCTGGTGGAGCTGAAACGGGGACTGGTGGAGCTGAAACGGACTGGTGGACTTTAAATGAGGACATGTATGAGGACCTGTATATTGACAGCTTGTTTCATCATTTTAACATTCATCATCTGTTTGTTGGGTTTTTTCCAACAACGACATCCAGCAACGTTGTCCCGCACCGATGTCTAGCAACAATGTGTAGTAATAATGTAAAGAAACAATGTCCAACCCTGAAGTCCAACCCTGAAGTCCAACCCTGAAGTCCAACCCTGAAGTCCAACCCTGATGTCCCGCACCGACAGGAATGTGTTCTGTTCTCTGTACACGTTTTCAGCATTCATGTTATCAGAAACGAAGTGAGGTCATCATTTTAATCTTGTGTTTTAGTTTTTTGTTTAACTCATTTTCAGCCGTAGCAGGTTTCAGTCTAAGTTTAGGCTTTAAAAAGGGTTCAGTTTTTAATTTCTTTATTTCCTGTTTTATTGTGAAGCTTCTCACATGTCAAGTTCATCAACAAAACTAACGCTCGGTATCTAAAGTAACGCTCACCTGATGATCTTCCTGTGTTTTATTTTGTGTTTGTTTACTCCCAGATCTTCTTCTTCTTCTCCATGTGTTGGTTTGCCTCCACGCTCTAGTTTCATTTTTCTTTTTGATATTCATTTAAATAATCTTTCTCGGCAGTGTGTGAGTTTTCCTCTCAGATGGATAATTAAGTTATAATTATTATTATTTTGGCCTGGATTTAAATCCTCCTCCACCATCATTCCTGACAATCTGTTTTACTTCCATATTTATATCATCAGGGATCATCTCTATTTTATTAATCTCTCTAATTAAACAAAGCAGCGTTAATATTTAATTTACCGCTATTCTGTTTCCAGGCGTTTTAAATTAATTACTCTTTTTAGCGAGGCAGAGTTACGCTTAAATCCAGTCCTGAACGTCTTCATCGTCGCCCTCATTATAGATTCGTTTGTCTTCTGAGAACTTTAGTTGGTTCAGGTCTTCCAGAGTTCAGAGGTCGGAGGTCAGGTGTGAACGTACCCAGAGACACCTGGATTCAGAAGATCCTCTTCTGACCTTTAGGTTGGTAGAAGATGGAGACGATATAAACAGATGAGCACAACTGTCCTCATTTATGCACCAAGCTCATTAGAAAAATATGAGTTTGATGAAAAGAGAAGTTTCTGAGTGAAAGGAAGTTGCTGAAATCAGTGACGGTAATTCCACGTCCACATCTGAGGAACCTTCATGAGGAGCAGCTGTGTCCACACGTGTCTCTGGGCAGGTTCAGCTCAACGCGTCCATCTGTGTGGGACAGACGTCCCTGTCCTGGAGCTACTAATGCCTGGACGGAGACGCTCCGTCTCTCAGACACAATCTCTGATCTCCTAGTCCCCTGGTCCCCTGGTCCCCTGGTCCCCTGGTCCCCTGGTCCCCTGGTCTCCTGGTCCCCTGGTCTCCTGGTCTCCTGGTCTCCTGGTCCCCTGGTCTCCTGGTCCCCTGGTCTCCTGGTCTCCCGGTCTCCCGGTCCCCTGGTCTCCCGGTCTCCTGGTCCCCTGCTATCCTGGTCTTCTGGTCTCCTGGTCTCCTGGTCTCCTGGTCCCCTGGTCCCCTGCTATCCTGGTCCCCTGGTCCCCTGGTCTCCTGGTCTCATGGTCTCCTGGTCCCCTGCTATCCTGGTCTCCTGGTCTCCTGGTCCCCTGGTCTCCTGGTCTCCTGGTCTCCTGGTCTCCTGGTCCCCTGCTATCCTGGTCCCCTGGTCCCCTGTCTCCTGTCCCTGGTCTGGTCTCCTGGTCTCCTGGTCCCCTGGTCTCCTGGTCTCCTGGTCCCCTGGTCCCCTGGTCCCCTGCTATCCTGGTCTCCTGGTCCCCTGCTATCCTGGTCTTCTGGTCCCCTGGTCCTGGTCTCCTGGTCCCCTGGTCCCTGGTCTCCTGGTCCCCTGGTCCCCTGGTCTCCTGGTACCCTGGTCTCCTGGTACCCTGGTCTCCTGGTCCCCTGGTCCTCTGGTACCCCGGTCTCCTGGTCCCCCGGTCTCCTGGTCCCCAGCCTGGTCTCCTGGTCTCCTGGTCCCTGGTCCGGTACTCCTGGTACCCTGGTCCCGGGTCTCCTGGTACCCTGGTCCTGGCCCTCTGGTCTCCTACCCCTCCCCCTGGTCCCGGTCTCCTGGTCCCTGGTCTTCTGGTCTCCTGGTACCCTGGTTCTCCTAGTCCCCTGGTCTCCTGGTACCCTGGTCTCCTGGTACCCTGGTACCCCGGTCTTCTGGTCTCCTGGTCTCCTGGTACCCTGGTCTACTGGTCTCCTGGTACCCCGGTCTTCTGGTCTCCTGGTACCCTGGTCTCCTAGTCCCCTGGTACCCTGGTCTCCTGGTCTCCTGGTACTCCGGTCTTCTGGTCTCCTGGTACCCTGGTCTCCTAGTCCCCTGGTCTCCTGGTACCCTGGTCTCCTGGTACCCTGGTCTCCTGGTACCCTGGTCTCCTGGTCTCCTAGTCCCCTGGTCTCCTGGTACCCTGGTCTCCTGGTCCCCTGGTACCCTGGTCTCCTAGTCCCCTGGTCTCCTAGTCCTAGTCTCCTGGTCTCCTGGTACCCTGGTCTCCTGGTCTCTCCTGGTACCCCGGTCTTCTGGTACCCCGGTCTACTGGTCTCCTGGTCTCCTGGTACCCCGGTCTTCTGGTCTCCTGGTACCCTGGTCTCCTGGTCTCCTGGTACCCTGGTCTCCTAGTCCCTGGTCTCCTGGTCTCCTGGTCTCCTGGTACCCCCTGGTCTCCTGGTACCTGGTCTACTGGTCTCCTGGTACCCCGGTCTCCTGGTACCTCGGTCTTCTGGTACCCTGGTCTACTGGTCTCCTGGTACCCTGGTCTCCTGGTCTCCTGGTACCCCGGTCTTCTGGTCTCCTGGTACCTTGGTCTCCTGGTCTCCTGGTACCCTGGTCTCCTAGTCCCCTGGTCTCCTGGTCTCCTGGTACCCTGGTCTTCTGGTCTCCTGGTCTCCTGGTCTCCTAGTCCCCTGGTCTTCTGGTCTCCTGGTCTCCTGGTACCCTGGTCTCCTGGTCTCCTGGTCCCCTGGTCTCCTGGTCCTGGTCCTGGTCCCCTGGTCCCCTGGTCTCCTGGTCCCCTGGTCCCCTGGTCCCCTGGTCTCCTGGTCTCCTGGTCCCTGGTCCCCTGGTCCCCTGGTCCCCTGGTCTCCTGGTCTCCTGGTCCCCTGGTCCCCTGGTCTCCTGGTCCCCTGGTCTCCTCCTAGTCTCCTAGTCTCCTGGTCCCCTGGTCCCCTGGTCTCCTGGTCCCCTGGTCCTGGTCCTGGCTCCTGGCCCCTGGCCTGGTCTCCTGGTCCCCTGGTCTCCTGTCTCCTAGTCTCCTAGTCTCCTGGTCCCTGGTCCCCTGGTCTCCTGGTCCCCTGGTCCCCTGGTCCCCTGGTCACTGTTTCCCTCCGTAGCTGCTTTCCTCTCACAGAGACAACGGCTGGTCCAGTTCAAGTTCTGGTCTGGAGCTGAACTGGGAGAGAAGCTGGTCCAGTTCAGGTTCTGGTCTGGAGCTGAACTGGGAGAGAAGCTGGTCCAGTTCAGGTTCTGGCCTGGACCTGAACTGGGAGAGAAGCTGGTCCAGTTCAGGTTCTGGTCTGGAGCTGAACTGGGAGAGAAGCTGGTCCAGTTCAGGTTCTGGTCTGGAGCTGAACTGGGAGAGAAGCTGGTCCAGTTCAGGTTCTGGTCTGGAGCTGAACTGGGAGAGAAGCTGGTCCAGTTCAGGTTCTGGTCTGGAGCTGAACTGGGAGAGAAGCTGGTCCAGTTCAGTTCATCCTGGACTGGAGCTGCTCAGGTATTTGAGCAGATATGAGGAACAGCTACTTCCTGTTCTTTGGTCAGATTTCTGTAATTTGCGTTAAAGTCCTCAGCGTGATCTTCACCTGTAGGAGTTTTTATTATATATATTATATAACTGTCTTTATTCCATCATTTCAGGAACTCAAGCTGTTCTATAAAATATAGCTTGTTTTCTCTTTTCTTCCTTCTTTTGTTTGTCTCCCATGAATAGAAATAAAGAGAACTGTGCATCAAAATGGAAATGAAAAAGAGCCACTTAACTTTATCTAAGATGCCCTTCTCCTGGCCTGGACGGTTATTTAACTGATTTATCTGAGCAGCTGCAGCGTTTGAAGTCATCACGGCGTTTACAAGCGTTTCTACGCCGGCGATGCTTTAGATTTATGGTGAAGGAGTAAACACTCAGCTGGATATATGAGAGTTTGGCCCAAACAGACTTTATTAATCCAGGCGTTCACGCACACTCCTGCACACACTGAAGTTAGAGTTAATATCAGGCAGATGGAAATGTCTGCTCCTGTTTTAAAGCACCTTTTCTTTCTTTTTATAAAGCAGTGGTTTTATACGTCTGGCAGCAGCTTTATCCATTTATACATTTAGAGACGTCTTCACCACCAGCTGCAAACTGAATCAGCAGCTTTCAGGCTGGTGTTTCTTCTATTCTATGCTGTGTGGGTCCCATATAGTTTTATTTGCTCCACATTTAAAAAAAAATAAATCAACCAGCAGGGTCCAACCTATAAACCAGGAAGACCCACTGAGGAACATATAAGCAAACAAAAGAAGGGCCACTGAGGAACCGCAGGCAAACCCATTAGGACATCTAGTCTAGGACTAGTTTCATCCCCAACCACCCAATGTCAATGTGTCCTTGGACGAGGACTCATAGGACTCTCGTGTCCTTGGAAGAGGACTCGTAGGACTCTCGTGTCCTTGGAAGAGGACTCGTAGGACTCTCGTGTCCTTGGAAGAGGACTCGTAGGACTCTCGTGTCCTTGGACGAGGACTCGTAGGACTCGTGTTCTTGGACGAGGACTCGTAGGAGTCTGGTTCTGTCTTTGTTCCCGGTCTGGTTCTGGCTTTGTTCCCGTCTGGTTCTGGCTTTGTTCCTGGTCTGGTTCTATCTTTGTTCCCGGTGTGGTTCTGTCTTTGTTCCTGGTCTGGTTCTGACTTTGTTCTTGGTCTGGTTCTGTCTTTGTTCCTGGTCTGGTTCTGACTTTGTTCCCAGTCTGATTCTGTCTTTGTTCCCGGTCTGGTTCTGTGTTTGTTCCTGGTCTGGTTCTGACTTTGTTCCTGGTCTGGTTCTGGCTTTGTTCCCGGTCTGGTTCTGTCTTTGTTCCTGGTCTGGTTCTGACTTTGTTCCCGGTCTGGTTCTATCTTTGTTCCCGGTCTGGTTCTGACTTTGTTCCTGGTCTGGTTCTGACTTTGTTCCCGGTCTGGTTCTGTCTTTGTTCCCGGTCTGGTTCTGTCTTTGTTCCCTGGTCTGGTTCTGTCTTTGTTCCTGGTCTGGTTCTGTCTTTGTTCCCTGGTCTGGTTCTGGTCTTTGTTCCCGGTCTGTTCTGTCTGGTTTGTTCCGGTCTGGGTTCTGGTTCTGTCTTCTTTGTTCCTGGGTCTGGTTCTGTCTTTGTTCCCTGGTCTGGTTCTGTCTTTGTTCCCGGTCTGGTTCTGTCTTTGTTCCCGGTCTGGTTCTGTCTTTGTTCCCGGTCTGGTTCTGTCTTTGTTCCCGGTCTGGTTCTGTCTTTGTTCCCGGTCTGGTTCTGGCTTTGTTCCTTGTCTGGTTCTATCTTTGTTCCTGGTCTGGTTCTGACTTTGTTCCAGGTCTGGTTCTGTCTTTGTTCCTTGTCTGGTTCTGGCTTTGTTCCCGGTCTGGTTCTGTCTTTGTTCCCGGTCTGGTTCTGTCTTTGTTCCTGGTCCGGTTTCTGGTCTTTGTTCCTTGTCGTTCTGTTCTTTTGGTTCTATCTTTGGTCCGTCTGGTTCTGTCTTTGTTCCCTGGTCTGGTTCTGACTTTGTTCCTGGTCTGGTTCGGTCTGTCTTTGTTCCTGGTCTTTGGTCTGGTCTTTGTTCTGTCTTTGTTCCTGGTCTGGTTCTGGTCTTCTGTTTGTGGTCTGGTCTGGTCTGGTTCTTTGTTGTCCTGGTCTGGTTCTGTCTTTGTTCCTGGTCTGGTTCTGTCTTTGTTCCTGGTTCTGGTTCTGGTCTTTGTTCCTGGTCTGGTTCTGGTCTTTGTTCCTGGGTCTTTGTTCTGGTTCTGTCTTTGTTCCTGGTCTGGTTCTGTCTTTGTTCCTGGTCTGGTTCTGTCTTTGTTACCGGTCTGGTTCTGTCTTTGTTCCTGGTCTGGTCTGTCTGTTCTGTCTTTGTTCCCCGGTCCCGGTTCCTTTGGTTCTGGTTCTGGTTCTGGTCTTTGTTCCTGGTCTGGTTCTGGCTTTGGTTCCTGGTCTGGGTTCTGTCTGTTTGTGTTCCCGGTCTGGTTCTATCTCTTTGTTCCCGGTCTGGTTCTGGTCTGGTTTGTTGTTCCCGGTCTGGTTCTGTCTTTGTTCCGTTCTGGTTCTGGTTCTGGTTTGACTTTGTTCCTGGTCTGGTTCTATCTTTGTTCCTGGTTCTGGTTATCTTTGTTCCTGGTTCTGGTTCCTTTCTGGTTCTGTCTTTGTTCCGGTTCCGGTCTGGTTCTGTCTTTGTTCCTGGTCTGGTTCTGTCTTTGTTCCGGTCTGTCTTTGTTCTTGTTCCTGGTCTGGTTCTGTCTTTGTTCCCGGTCTGGTTCTGTCTTTGTTCCTGGTCTGGTTCTTTGTTCCCGGTCTGGTTCTATCTTTGTTCCTGGTCTGGTTCTGTCTTTGTTCCCGGTCTGGTTCTGTCTTTGTTCCCGGTCTGGTTCTGGCTTTGTTCCCGGTCTGGTTCTATCTTTGTTCCCGGTCTGGTTCTGTCTTTGTTCCTGGTCTGGTTCTGTCTTTGTTCCTTGTCTGGTTCTGACTTTGTTCCTGGTCTGGTTCTGTCTTTGTTCCTGATCTGGTTCTGTCGTTGTTCCTAGTCTGGTTCTATCTTTGTTCCTGGTCTGGTTCTATCTTTGTTCCTGGTCTGGTTCTGTCTTTGTTCCTGGTCTGGTTCTGTCTTTGTTCCCAGTCTGGTTCTATCTTTGTTCCCGGTCTGGTTCTGTCTTTGTTCCCGGTCTGGTTCTGGTTCTGGTTAAGTTATGGGTTCTCTTTACGTCTCTTTCATATATTTGGAGACGACCTTTAAAAATCAGTCAACGGAGTTTTAAGTCATCAACTATTTTCAGCTCCGTTATGTTTCCAGGTGTAAATCTACCAGCAGGAGCCTCGAACCCTGAGATGAGCTGCATTTCTTCCTCCGTATCAGAACTGATATCGTTCCTGGATGCATCATTTCACCTGGAAGGTGTCTCGTAATGATGCAGGTGTTTCCAACCAGCAGCTCGTCTACTAATCATCTTTAGTAGGAGTCAGAAACGACCCTTAATACTGAGGACGCTTTTATAAAAACTTCAGCCATTTGTTTCGGTCAATAATGGATCCGGAGCCTTTTCTTCAAGGGCACCAGGTAGCAGTGATTTATACAAACACAGGTGGACCAGAATGCACCTGTGAATCCCAGAGTCTCTGTGGGAGGAGTTTTATTAGCATCATACAAGATGGAGCCTCTGGAAAATATTAATTAAGATTAGTGGGAGGGTTCTGGTCAAACGAGGTTTATTCACACCTTCCTCTTAGATACTTTCATATGCAGGTGTTGCAGGTGTTGCAGGTGTTGCAGCACGTAGGAGCGTTCAGGTGTGAACCACCTGGATGGCGAGCAACAGAGGAAAAGACAGAAGAAAAAAAAATCTGCATCACAACACGAGGAAGACGAGCCAGAGGCGCCGAAGAGGCTTAAAGCTTCTGAAGTGTGATTGGCTCCTCCCCCAAACCAGCAGGTAACCGACTGATAAATTCCCATCATGCTCCAGTTAACACCTGAACTGCTCCAGGGCAGGTAGCTGGATGATGAACCCTGTTAAACAACGACCGGACCTGATGCCAGAGGAACCTGAGAGCTGTGTGGCTCCGCCCACCTACCTGATGCCAGAGGAACCTGAGAGCTGTGTGGCTCCGCCCACCTACGCAGGTGAAGCCCTGCGACAGAAGAGCGAATAAACGCTGCCTTTGAGCTCTGGTGGGTCGTCTGTTGTTCTGTCAGCTCTGTCCCGGTCTGTCCTGGTCTGTCCAGCTCTGTCCCGGTCTGTCCAGGTCTGTCCAGGTCTGAACAGCTCTGTCCAGCTCTGTCCAGGTCTGGCCAGGTCTGACCAGCTCTGTCCCCGTCTGACCAGCTCTGTCCCGGTCTGACCAGCTCTGTCTGACCAGGTCCCGTCTGTCCTGACCAGTCTGACCAGCTCTGTCCCGGGTCTGACCATCTCTGTCCTCTGACCACTCTGTCCAGGTCTGTCCAGCTCTGACCAGCTCTGTCCCCAGCTCTGACCAGGCTCTGTCCAGGTCTGTCCTGGTCTGTCCAGCTCTGTCCCGGTCTGACCAGCTCTGTCCAGGTCTGTCCAGGTCTGACCAGGTCTGACCAGCTCTGTCCAGCTCTGTCCAGCTTCCTGTCCAGCTCTGTCCGCTGTCCCGGTCTGTCCAGTCTGTCCAGTCTGTCCCTCTGTCAGGTCTGTCCAGGTCTGACCAGCTCTGTCCCGGTCTGTCCAGCTCTGTCCAGGTCTGACCAGCTCTGTCCAGGTCTGTCCAGCTCTGTCCAGGTCTGACCAGCTCTGTCTGTCCGGTCTGACCAGCTCTGTCCCGTCTGTTGTCCCAGGTCTGTCCAGGTCTGTCCCAGCTCTGTCTGACCAGCTCTGTCCCGGTCTGACCAGCTCTGTCCCGGTCTGTCCTGGTCTGACCAGCTCTGTCCCGGTCTGACCAGCTCTGTCCAGCTCTGTCTGTCCAGCTCTGACCAGCTCTGTCCCGGTCTGACCAGCTCTGTCCCGGTCTGACCAGCTCTGTCCTGGTCTGTCCAGGTCTGTCCAGGTCTGTCCAGCTCTATTCAGGTCTGACCAGCTCTATTCAGGTCTGACCAGCTCTGTCCCAGTCTGTCCCAGTCTGTCCAGCTCTGTCTTGACCAGCTCTGTCCAGGTCTGACCAGCTCTGTCCCGGTCTGTCCCAGTCTGTCCAGCTCTGTCCCGGTCTGTCCAGCTCTGTCCCGGTCTGACCAGCTCTGTCCCGGTCTGTCCCAGTCTGTCCAGCTCTGTCCCGGTCTGTCCAGCTCTGTCCCGGTCTGACCAGCTCTGTCCCGGTCTGTCCAGCTCTGTCCAGGTCTGATCAGCTCTGTCCCGGTCTGACCAGCTCTGTCCAGGTCTGTCCTCGGTCTGACCAGCTCTGTCCCCGTCTGACCAGCTCTGTCCCGGTCTGACCAGCTCTGTCCCGGTCTGACCAGCTCTGTCCAGGTCTGACCAGCTCTGTCCAGGTCTGTCCTCTGTCCAGCTCTGTCCTGTTCTGACCAGCTCTGTCCAGGTCTGTCTGTCCTGGTCTGACCAGCTCTGTCCAGGTCTGTCCAGGTCTGACCAGCTCTGTCCCGGTCTGTCCAGCTCTGTCCCGGTCTGTCCAGCTCTGTCCCTGTCTGTCCCAGGTCTGTCCAGCTCTCTGTCCCGGTCTGTCCTCTGTCCAGTCCCAGCTCTGTCCAGGTCTGGTCTGTCCAGGTCTGACCAGTCTGTCCATCCCCTCTGTCCAGGTCTGTCCAGCTCTGTCCAGCTCTGTTCCCAGGTCCCGCTCTGTCCCGGTCTGACCAGCTCTGTCCAGTCTGACCAGCTCTGTCCAGCTTCTGTCCCGTCTGACCAGCTCTGTCCAGGTCTGTCCCTGGTCTGTCCAGCTCTGTCCCGGTCTGACCACTCTGTCCCCGGTCTGACCAGCTCTGTCTGTCAGCTCTGCTCTGTCCCGGTCTGACCAGCTCTGTCCCGTTCTGCTCTGTCTGGTCTGTCCGGTCTGTCAGGTCTGTCCAGGTCTGTCTCTGTTCAGGTCTGACCAGCTCTGTCCCTCTGTCCAGCCTGTCCGCTTCTGCCCATGTCCCAGTCCAGCTCTGTCCCGGTCTGCCAGCTCTGTCCAGTCCAGTCTGTCCCGGTCTGACCAGCTCTGTCCCGGGTCCCGGTCTGTCCAGCTCTGTCCCGGTCTGACCAGTCTGACTCTCTGTCCGGTCGTCCAGCTCTGTCCAGGTCTGATCAGCTCTGTCCCCGGTCTGACCAGTCTGTCCCCTGTCCCGTCTGACCAGTCTGTCCGGTCTGTCCAGCTCTGTCCAGCTGTCCGGTCTCTGTCCCAGGTCTGGCTCTGTCTTGACCAGCTGTCCCGGTCTGGTCCCCCGTCTCAGGTGTCCGGTCTGACCAGCTCTGTCCAGTCTGTCCAGGTCTGACCTCTGTCCCCTGTCTGTCTGACCAGTCTGTCCTCTGTCCAGTCTGTCGGGTCCAGTCCAGGTCTGTCCAGCTCTGTCTGACCAGCTCTGTCAGGTCTGTCCAGGTCTGTCCAGGTCTGTCCGATGACAGTCATTCAGTTTCTTTCTGACCTTCTGGGGCTAAATATCTGCTGGAGTTCAGATCAGGAGACGAGATAACGATGCAGCGTTGATGCAGGACCACCTCACAGGATCTCAAAGAACCACATCAACACTCAGAACCAGAACCCAAACCCAAACCACATCTCCTTTAATTGTGGACCTCATCTCTTCTCAGCTGTGGGGGAAGCGACTGTTAAAATATCATCATGGCAGCGTTTCCATCATCCAGAACACAAAGCTGCTCTTCCCTCGCCTCGTTTCTCTGAAGCAGCTCCAGAGCTGGAGGGAGGAGGGAGGAGAGAGGGAGGGAGTGAGGAGGTGAGGAGGGAGGGAGGAGGGAGGGAGGGAGGGAGGAGGGAGGGAGGAGGGAGGGAGGGGGGAGGAGGGAGGGAGGAGGGAGGTGTCTCACCTTGGCTGCCGTCCGTCCTCGCTGTCTCATTTATTCTCTCTGCTCTCTAGTGTCCTTCTCTTCCTGGTTATTTTTACCCATTTTATGCCTTTTTTTCTCTCCATTGTGGGCAGAAATAACAGATGGAGGGAAGGGGGGGGGAGGGGGGGGGCTGACATTGTTACTCAACAGAGAGCAAAACTAAACTGGTCCACCGTCTCACCGTCTCACTGCTCAGCGTCCAACTCAGTAGAGGACGTCTCATCGTCCCTTTAGAGAATCTCTGCAGATTTGTTTCAACAGAGCAGTTCAACCGAATCAACACCACAGAAGAAGAAGGAACCTTCATTCCCTTCAGTCCTTCACACCTGTCAGCTGACCACAGGTGTCAGCTGACCACAGGTGTCAGCTGACCACACCTGTCAGCTGACCACAGGTGTCAGCTGACCACAGGAAGCTAAGGTAAAGACCCGCCTCCTCTCCAACGGAGGAACAACTTTCTCTCCTCTAATAGTTGAAAATGCACATTTTTCATGTTTTTTTCTCCCAAACCTGAAAAGCACTAAAAACAAATAATTGTTAAAAGTACATAGAAATGCGACTGTGATGCTCCGTCTGTCAGTGAATCTACCTGTAACGTACCTGTTAACGTACCTGTTGATCTACCTGTTAACGTACCTGTTGATCTACCTGTTAATGTACCTAACGTACCTGTTGATCTACCTGTTAACGTACCTGTTGATCTGTACCTGTTACCTGTTCGTACCTGTTACTGTTACGTACCTGTTGATCTACCTGTTAACGTACCTGTTGATCTACCTGTTAATGTACCTGTTAATGTACCTGTTGATCTACCTGTTAACGTACCTGTTGATCTACCTGTTAACGTACCTGTTGATCTACCTGTTAACGTACCTGTTGATCTACCTGTTAACGTACCTGTTAACGTACCTGTTGATTTACCTATTACTGTACCTGTTAACGTACCTGTTGATCTACCTGTTAATGTACCTGTTGATCGTACCTGTTGAGTACCTGTTAACTACCTGTTACGTTACCTGTTGATTTACCTGTTAACGTACCTGTTGATCTACCTGTTGATACCTGTTGATCTACCTGTTAACGTACCTGTTAACGTACCTGTTGATCTACCTATTAATGTACCTGTTGTCCACCTGTTGAACGTACCTGTTAACGTACCTGTTGTTAACGTACCTGTTGTTACCTGTTACGTACCTGATTCTACCTGTTATCTACCGTACCTGTGATCTACCTGTTATCTACCGTACCTGTTGATCTACCTGTTAACCTGTTACCTGTTGTTACCCTACCTGTTAACGTTACCTGTTGATGTAATCTACCTGTTACGTACTGTTTGATCCTACCTGTTAACGTACCTGTTGATACTGTTATTACCTGTTTATCTGATCTACCTGTTAACGTACCTGTTGATCTACCTGTTAACGTACCTGTTGATCTACCTGTTAATACCTGTTGATCCACCTGTTAATCTACCTGTTAACGTACCTGTTGATCTACCTGTTAACGTACCTGTTGATCTACCTTGTTAACTGTACCTGTTGATCTACCTGTTAACGTACCTGTTGATCTACCTGTTAATGTACCTGTGATTACCTGTTTGTTACCTGTTACCGTACCTGTTGATCTACCTGTTACGTACCTGTTGATCTCCTGTTAACGTACCTGTTGATCTCCTGTTAACGTACCTGTTGACTGTTTTAACCTGTTAACGTACCTGTTGATCTACCTGTTAATGTACAGTGGAGGAAATAAGTATTTGATCCCCCACTGATTTTGGCAGTTGTCATACTAAGAAATAAATGAACAGTCTCAGATTTTTATGGCAGCTTTATTTTAACAGTTATAGAAAGAATATTTGAATTTTTTTTTTAGAAAATTACATGAAATGAAAAAAAATTAATTTGCAAGTCATTGAGGGACATAAGTATTTGATCCCCCAGCAAAACATGATCTAATATTTGGTGGCAAAACCCTTGTTGGCAATGGGTTAGGACACAGCAGAGGACACAGGAGAGAACAGAGGACACAGGAGAGAACAGAGGACACAGCAGAGGACACAGGAGAGAACAGATGACACAGCAGAAGACACAGGAGAGAACAGAGGACACAGCATAGAAGCAGAAGACACACAGAGAACAGAGGACAGGCAGAGGAACAGAGAGAACATAGGACACAGCAGAAGACACAGGAAGAACACAGAGACACAGAGGACACAGCAGCAGAGACACAGGACAGGAGAGAACAGAGGACACAGCAGAGGACACAGGAGAGAACAGAGGACACAGCAGAAGACACAGGAGAGAACAGAGGACACAGCAGAGGACACAGGAGAGAACAGAGGACACAGCAGAAGACACAGGACAGAGAGAACAGAGGACAGCACAAGGACACAGAGAGAACAGAGGACACAGCAGAGGACACAGAGAGACACATAGACACAGACACAGAAGACACAGGAGAGAACAGAGGACACAGCAGAGGAACAGGAGAGAACAGAGGACACACAGAGGACACAGACACAGAGAACAGAGGACACAGGAGAGGGACACAGGAGAGAACAGAGGACACAGAGGAACCAGAGGACACAGCAGGAGGAGAACAGAGGACACAGCAGAGGACACAGAGGAGAGAACAGAGGACACAGAGGACACAGCAGAGGACACACAGGAGAGAACAGAGGAACAGAGGACACAGGCAGAGGGACACACAGAGGACACAGGAGAGAACAGAGGACACAGCAGAGGACACAGGAGAGAACAGAGGACACAGCAGAGGACAGCAGAGGACAAGAACAGAGGAAACAGAGGCAGAAGACAGAACAGACAGAGAGAGGACACAGCAGAGGACACAGGAGAGAACAGAGGACAGGTCACAGCAGAGGAGACAGAAAACAGAGGACACAGGAGGGGACAGAGGATACTGCAGAGGACACAGCAGAAGACACAGGAGACAACAGAGGACACAGGAGAGGACATAGGACATCCATGAACAGGTCTGCTGCTGCATCCAGTCGTCTCCTGAACTCGTCCATTCACGTCCCTGCAGATGTTCATACATCATCAGAAGGACAGTTTCCGTCTCCAAAGACAGAAACGAAACCGTTGTCTGTCTGAGCTTCAGGTGCATCAGTGGCAGGTGAAGGTAGGAGGGTGATGATGCTCTTAGACCACACCCACCGACGACGTCATTCTGGAGGAAACGACCGTTTGATTCGGTGACAAAGACCTGAACGAATCAGGAGACGGTCGCGCTGCTAGTTTACCGTCAAACTGGAAACGTTACGTCGTAAAGTCACGATCGAGAAGTTTGACATTTTATGCAGAGATTTTATTTTTATTCAAAAAAGAATTTTGAGGAAGAATTTGATTCTTAGAGTCCAGGAAAAATCAGGAAACCTGACAACAGCTGGTTGAGGAACCACAGACGAAGCGGCACTTTGACGGTAACCATGGTGATGAGACGGGACAACACCTGAGCCTCAGCTGGCTTCAATAAATACGATCGAACATCGATCAACTCTGGGCGGAGCTCCATCGGTTCACACGGCAGGAAGTTCCTCTGGAAGTGGGCCGGCGCTGTAATCAGCCAATCAAAGACATGGGGTGGGGCTTGGGAGAGCTCAGGATGGGGGCGTGGCCTCTGGGAGCACTGGTGAGAGGGGGAGGAGCTCGTCATGTCATGTTCCAAATCTCAGACGTGACGCCCAGAAATGGCTTATCCTACCTTTAATTCTGACTTTCAAACCAGTGAATAAAGTCAAATGTGAAACATTATATTGAGAGGAATCTTTAATTGACTGTTCAAGTTGACCAAAAGAAAAAGAAAACTAATGAGAATCAGGAAGGAACGTAAATGTTCACAGATCAACAGTTCCTGTCGGAAGTTTCTAAAGTAAAACTCGCTGACGGACCTTTTTAATTTGGGTTTTAAATGACAGATTACTATCAATCACGACACCGAGACACTCAGACTACCTGTAGTATAAACATAAACAAGCATAAACATCTGGCTCAGTGAAGTGTTTATTTGACTTTCTAAAGAACATGCATATTGTTTTAGACAAATTTAGTTGTTAGCAGTTCTGTTTTAACCAAGTTGTAACGTTTTTCATTGACTTTAACTGACCTGCAATTTTTGCTGCATTGGATGAAATTACAGTATCATCTGCATATATTTGAATATTAGTGTCAAGGAAAACTGTTGGTCATTAACATATAGGGTAAATAAAAGTGGATCCAGTAATGATCCCTGTGGGACACCAGTATAGATCCCAGTGGGACACCAGTATGGATCCCTGTGGGACACCAGTATGGATCCCTGTGGGACACCAGTATGAATCCCTGTGGGACACCAGTAATGATCCCTGTGGGACACCAGTAATGATCCCTGTGGGACACCAGTATGGATCCCTGTGGGACACCAGTAATGATCCCTGTGGGACACCAGTATGAATCCCTGTGGGACACCAGTATAGATCCCTGTGGGACACCAGTAGGCATGCTAATGGGATTTGATTGATGACTCCTAACTAACAAACTGTGATCGATTTGTTAGGTATGACCTAATCCAATTAATTGCATGTATTGAGAAATTAAAAGTGCATAACTTCTGCAACACTGTGATTAATGGTGTCAGAGGCCTTTTTAAAATCTAAAAAAATGGCTCCACAAAGACATCACATCAACACAAAGCGTCACAGTTGTGTGGAAATGAGGTGTTGCAGGAAAATGAAAGTAAGTGAAGGATTGTCAGGAACAAAACAACGTGAAGTGAAGCAGCTGTGAGTCTGGACTCGTTTCTTCTTCATCAGTGCGTAGGCCACGCCCCCTGGTGTTCAACACAGGGACGTACGGCTCAGCTGGACGCCAACACCGTGAGCCAGAAGCTTATTGTCCAGTTTCTGAGTGTAAACTTGCAGCTAATTCGGTTTAAATTCAGTGATGGTGAGTATCAGGTCCCTCAAGACAAACCAAAGCAAATCTAACTGTTTCTGCACAGAAAAGGTATAAAAGACATCTTTAACATTTTTATTCTACATCCAACCTTGGTTTGACTCTAGTAACTTAATCACCACGATACTTAAGCACCACAGAAGAAGAATCGGTAGAGAAGCTGAAGGTCAGCAAACATGCCCTCAGATGAAACTGAAGCTGATGTTTTACCCAGATGTTTATGAGCTCCAGCAGTCGATACCCGTTTATTCAGTTCAGTTTGCTTGGATTCACGTTGTTCTGATCCAAAATGGATGCCGACTATCATCCAGTAACGGGGCGTCTTCAGTCTGGAACTTTCCTTTAACCGACAGTTATCCTACATCTGAATGCTTCTAGCATCTGACACATGAGTTAAACCTTCAGGAGGTGTTAGTAACCGATTCAGGGCAGAGAACCGTGAACTCAGACCAGGTGAGCTGTTACACAACGATGCACAGGTGAGACAAACGTGTCAGAAACACAGAACAGTTTAATGTGACCACAGCAGCTTTCTAAGAACGTAAACCACTAAGTTAGTGGTTTACTGGAGGACGTTACAGACGACAAACACAAAGATCAATAACCATCCTGAATATCAACAAACTCAACATGATTGCACTTTAAAAATAAACAATGTGTATAAAGTTCTGTTTGGTAGTGAGTCTGGTCAACGTGGACGCTTAAGACCGTCGGAGCTAGAAGACCGTCAGGGCTAGGAGACCGTCAGAGCTAGGAGACCGTCAGAGCTAGGAGACCGTCAGAGCTAGGAGACCGTCAGAGCTAGACCGTCTAGGAGACCGTCAGAGCTAGGAGACCGTCAGAGCTAGGAGACCGTCAGGGCTAGGAGACCGTCAGAGCTAGGAGACCGTCAGGGCTAGGAGACCGTCAAGCTAGGAGACCGTCAGAGCTAGAGCTAGGACCGTCAGGGCTAGGAGGGACCGTCAGGCTAGGAGACCGTCAGAGCTAGGAGACCGTCAGGGCTAGGAGACCGTCAGAGCTAGGAGACCGTCAGAGCTAGAGACCGTCAGAGCTAGGAGACCGTCAGGGCTAGGAGACCGTCAGAGCTAGGAGACCGTCAGAGCTAGGAGACCGTCAGAGCTAGGAGACCGTCAGAGCTAGGAGACCGTCAGGAGCTAGGAGACCGTCAGGGCTAGGAGACCGTCAGAGCTAGGAGACCGTCAGAGCTAGGAGACCGTCAGGGCTAGGAGACCGTCAGAGCTAGGAGACCGTCAGAGCTAGGAGACCGTCAGAGCTAGGAGACCGTCAGGAGGCTAGGAGACCGTCAGAGCTAGGAGACCGTCAGAGCTAGGAGACCGTCAGGGTTAGGAGACCGTCAGAGCTAGGAGACCGTCAGGGCTAGGAGACCGTCAGAGCTAGGAGACCGTCAGAGCTAGGAGACCGTCAGAGCTAGGAGACCGTCAGAGCTAGGAGACCGTCAGGGCTAGGAGACCGTCAGAGCTAGGAGCTAGGAGACCGTCAGGAGCTAGGAGAGGCTAGGAGACCGTCAGAGCTAGGAGACCGTCAGAGCTAGAGACCGTCGGAGCTAGGAGGACCGTCAGAGCTAGGAGACGTCAGAGCTAGGAGAACCGTCAGAGCTAGAGCTAGGAGACCGTCAGAGCTAGTAGACCGTCGGAGCTAGGAGACCGTCAGAGCTAGGAGACCGTCAGAGCTAGGAGACCGTCAGAGCTAGGAGACCGTCAGAGCTAGGAGACCGTCAGAGCTAGGAGACCGTCAGAGCTAGGAGACCGTCAGGAGCTAGGAGACCGTCAGAGCTAGGAGACCGTCAGAGCTAGGAGACCGTCAGAGCTAGGAGACCGTCAGAGCTAGGAGACCGTCAGGAGCTAGGAGACCGTCAGGGCTAGGAGACCGTCAGAGCTAGGAGACCATCAGAGCTAGGAGACCGTCAGGGCTAGGAGACCGTCAGAGCTAGGAGACCGTCGGAGCTAGGAGACCGTCAGAGCTAGGAGACCGTCAGAGCTAGGAGACCGTCAGAGCTAGGAGACCGTCAGAGCTAGGAGACCGTCAGGGCTAGGAGACCGTCAGTCAGATGATGTCAGAGCTAGGACAGACCATTGCTAGGAGACCATTGCTAGGAGACCATTGCTAGGAGACCACCATGTTCAGGAGTTAAGGAGGCAGCAGCAGCTTCTACATGATCTCAACACTGAAATCACACAATAACTGTTCTGGACAGATACAGACTCGTCTTCACATCAACTCCCGTTGACCACAGAGTAAAATCCTTCAACAAAACATTTCGGTTGTGCTTTAAATGCAGTGACTTCATTAAACTCAAAGACTAAATAGTTAGATACTGAAACATTAAATATGATGAGTGACATTGCTCTCAGAGAAAAATGTGCTTGATTATGTGCAGAGAATGTTCCCCTCATTTATTAAAAGAGCTTAACGAGGAGGAAGACGGTGGACAGTCCAGTACAGAGGTTGATTATTATTTCACCACTCTGGAGCGAAGGCGCCTCTTAATGATCTGGTGGTCGCTCTCTTTCTCTTCTGGCTGTCGGCTGATGATCTGAAACGAGACGTTTCAGATGTCAGTGTTGGAGACAGAGTTGTGAGTGGAGGGAAGTGTTTAACTTTAACATGAACTACCGGCCTCCATCGATATGACCCTAAAGGAGCATCTGCTGTCTGAAACAGGAAACCTGTAGTTCAGGTGTTTGACCAGGCTGCAGCACAGCTTTAATGGACAGCGTCCTCTCAGTCACATGACCGTGGACACGCGTGTCCCCTCAGAGGGCTGCTGCTCCGATACCATCAGATCAGTAACAAACCTAAACTTTTCTCACCTCCAGTATTTCTTTAGGGTGGTTTGTCAGATAAATGTGTTTCTAGGGACTCAGCTGAGCTGAGAAGGTGTCGGACTCACCGGGTGGGACGGCATCTCCATCGGCAAAGAGATTTCAGGTCTGTAGAGCTTCTTTTTCTTCTTCTTGGCTTTCAGACGAAGGGAGGAAGAGGAGGCTGAAGAATCGGCATCAACTCGACCGCTCACCAGACTCATCATCTTCTTGGCTGCAGATGGAGACGAGTTCAGAGGAAAACGGTTGACGGACTTGAAGATCAACAACTGTTCAGGAACATGCCGATGATCAAAGGCTCAGGGGACATTTAAGAGCTTAAAACAGTCTGCTGTTATTCAGACCAAGACCTTAGGCCGTCCTGGAGGAACCTCCAGACCGTCCTGGAGGAACCTCCAGACTGTCCCGGAGGAAACTCCAGACCATCCTGGAGGAAACTCCAGACCGTCCTGGAGGAAACTCCAGACCGTCCGGAAGGAAACTCCAGGACCGTCCTGGAGGAAAACTCCAACTCCCGGAGGAAACTCCGCCCGTCCCAGAGGAAACTCCAGACCGTCCTGGAGGAAACTCCAGACCGTCCCGGAGGAAACTCCAGACCGTCCCGGAGGAAACTCCAGACCGTCCCAGGAAACTCAGATCCGGAGGAAACTCCAGAAACGTCCCGGAGGAAACTCCAGACCGTCCTGGAGGAAACTCCAGACTGTCCCGGAGGAAACTCCAGACCATCCTGGAGGAAACTCCAGAAAGTCCCGGAGGAAACTCCAGACCGTCCTGGAGGAAACTCCAGACCGTCCCGGAGGAAACTCCAGACCGTCCCGGAGGAAACTCCAGACCGTCCTGGAGGAAACTCCAGACTGTCCCGGAGGAAACTCCAGACCGTCCTGAGGAGGAAACTCCAGACCGTCCCGGAGGAAACTCCAGACCGTCCCGGAGGAAACTCCAGACCGTCCCGGAGGAAACTCCAGACCGTCCCGGAGGAAACTCCAGACCGTCCGGAGGAAAATCCAGACTGTCCCGGAGGAAACTCCAGACCGGAGGAAACTCCAGACCGTCCCGGAGGAAACTCCAGACCGTCCCGGAGGAAACTCCAGACCGTCCCGGAGGAAACTCCAGACCGTCCCGGAGGAAACTCCAGACCGTCCCGGAGGAAACTCCAGACCGTCCCGGAGGAAACTCCAGACCGACATAACCAGGAGAACGTTTCCCCGTTGGTGGAGAGAGAATACAATCAAGTGTTCACCTGAAACAGCTGAATGATGTGATTCACTGGCCAGGACCTCAGAGATCTTAGCTGGACCTCAAAGACCTCAGAGATCTCAGCTGGACTTCAGAGATCTCAGCTGGACCTCAGAGATCTTAGCTGGACCTCAAAGACCTCAGAGATCTCAGCTGAATCTCAGAGACCTCAGCTGGACCTCAGAAATATCAGCTGGACCTCAGAGACCTCAGAGATCTCAGCTGGACTTCAGAGATCTCAGCTGAATCTCAGAGACCTCAGCTGGACCTCAGAGATCTGAGCTGGACCTCAGAGACCTCGGCCAGACCTCAGAGATCTCAGCTGGACCTCAGAGATCTCAGCTGAATCTCAGAGACCTCAGCTGGACCTCAAAGACCTCAGAGATCTCAGCTGGACTTCAGAGATCTCAGCTGAATCTCAGAGACCTCAGCTGGACCTCAGAGATCTGAGCTGGACCTCAGAGACCTCGGCCAGACCTCAGAGATCTCAGCTGGACCTCAGAGATCTCAGGTGGACCTCAGAGACCTCAGGTGGAACTCAGAGACCTCAGGTGGATCTCAGAGACCTCAGGTGGATCTCAGAGACCTCAGGTGGATCTCAGAGACCTCAGGTGGACCTCAGAGACCTCAGGTGGATCTCAGAGACCTCTCTGAGGACCTTACTCCATCTCTGTAACAGACACTGACCTTTGGTTCCCAGCAGCGTTGGGGAGCTCTGCAGGAAGTCTCCGATCTTCTGCAGCGTTCCCTCCTTTCTGCTGCGGGTGCTGGTCTGGGAGCCTGCTGGGGAACAGGTCTGATGGCAGAACAGAGGTCCAGTTAGTCCAGTTAGTCCAGTTAGTCCAGTTAGTCCACCAGCACCAGCGCTGCGTGTTTGTGTCCTCTGCAGTCATGAACCATCGTCTCAGACGGGGGCGGAGCCTCAACAGAAAGGAGCTGGTGCTGTTAACAGGTACCTGAACCCTTCAGACCACCTTCCTGACCTGATGCTCCCCATCCCTCTGGGCCCTGGACCAGGACTACGGACTACTGGAAATGACTGGTGTTTACTGGTGTTTACTGGTGTTGAAGCTGCTGGGGTTCAGGTTAGAGCTGCATAACTGAACAGGAAGGGGGAGGAGCTAAGAGCATCCTGAATATCTGGGTAGACATTCATGTTCACCAGCAGCAGTCTGGGTCGGGCTGCTGACGTACCTGTCTGCACACCTGCGTGTAGGTGTGTATCAGGTGTGTCAGGTGTGTATCAGGTGTGTATCAGGTGTGTCAGGTGTGTATCAGGTGTGTCAGGTGTGTATCAGGTGTGTCAGGTGTGTCAGGTGTATCAGGTGTGTGTCAGGTGTGTATCAAGTGTGTCAGGTGTGTATCAGGTGTGTCAGGTGTGTATCAGGTGTATCAGGTGTGTATCAGGTGTGTCAGGTGTGTATCAGGTGTGTCAGGTGTGTATCAGGTGTATCAGGTGTGGATCAGGTGTGTCAGGTGTCAGGTGTCAGGTGTGTGTCAGGTGTGTATCAAGTGTGTCAGGTGTGTATCAGGTGTGTCAGGTGTGTATCAGGTGTGTATCAGGTGTGTCAGGTGTGTCTGGTGTGTGTCAGGTGTGTATCAGGTGTATATCAGGTGTGTCAGGTGTGTATCAGGTGTGTCAGGTGTGTATCAGGTGTGTCAGGTGTGTATCAGGTGTGTCAGGTGTATATCAGGTGTGTCAGGTGTATATCAGGTGTGTCAGGTGTATATCAGGTGTGTCAGGTGTGTATCAGGTGTGTCAGGTGTATATCAGGTGTGTCAGGTGTATATCAGGTGTGTCAGGTGTGTATCAGGTGTGTATCAGGTGTGTATCAGGTGTGTATCAGGTGTGTATCAGGTGTATATCAGGTGTGTATCAGGTGTGTCAGGTGTGTATCAGGTGTGTATCAGGTGTGTATCAGGTGTGTCAGGTGTGTGCGCTACCTCTTCTTTGTGTGGCGTCAGCTTGGTCCTCGTGTTCCTCCTGTTCTCTGCCTCCACGTCTTCCTAGAAACAACAAGCAGAGGACATGGAGACGCTTGGACAGACAGGACAGGTCCAGGGGACAGAGGTCCGCTACCTTCAGCATCGTGGTCTTTTATTGATCTGGCAGAGACGTCAACGTTAAACTGTTAGAAATCCAGACTGAATAGTTGGAGGAATGAAAACACCTTCGATCAGGACAAACTCAGAGCAGGACCAGGACCAGAACCAGGACCAGGACCAGGACCAGAACCAGAACCAGAACCAGGACCAGACCAGGACCAGAACCAGACCAGGACCAGGACCAGGACCAGAACCAGAACCAGAACCAGAACCAGGACCAGGACCAGGACCAGGACCAGAACCAGGACCAGGACCAGGACCAGGACCAGAACCAACCAGAACCAGGACCAGAACAGACCACAGACCAGGATCTGGTCTCCAGGACCAGCAGCTCTCACAGACCAGGATCTGGTCTCCAGACAACCAGTCTCAACCAGAAACCAGACACCAGCAGTCTCCAGACCAGGATCTGGGTCTCCAGAGGACTCAGATAGATCTGGTCTCCAGAGGGACCATCAGCTCTCATACCAGACTGGTCTCAACCAGCAGCTCTCAGACAACAGATCTGGTCTCCATAGACACCAGCAGCTCACACCAGGACTGGTCTCCAAGACCAGCACTCACGGCCAGATCTGGTCTCCAGATGGACCAGCAGCTCTCACAGACCAGGATCTGGTCTCCAGATGGACCAGCAGCTCTCACACGGACCAGGATCTGGTCTCCAGATGGACCAGCAGCTCTCACAGACCAGGATCTGGTCTCCAGATGGACCAGCAGCAAGCTCTCACAGACCAGGATCTGGTCTCCCAGATGGACCAAGCAGCTCTCACAGGACCAGGATCTGGTCTCCAGATGGACCAGCAGCTCTCACGGACCAGGATCTGGTCTCCAGGGACCAGCAGCTCTCTGAAGAGACCAGGACCAGGTCTCCAGATGGACCAGCAGCTCTCACAGACCAGGATCTGGTCTCCAGAACTCAGCAGCTCTCACGACCAGGATTCTGGTCTCCAGATGACCAGCACCAGCAGCTCTACCACACAGACCAGATCTGGTCTCCAGAGGACCAGCAGCTCTCACAGACCAGGATCTGGTCTCCAGAGACCACCAGCAGCTCTCACAGACCAGGATCTGGTCTCCAGATGGACCAGCAGCTCTCACACAGACCAGGATCTGGTCTCCAGAGACACCAGCAGCTCTCACAGCTTTCACGGACCAGGATCTGGTCTCCAGATGGACCAGCAGCTCTCACAGACAGACCAGGATTGTCTCCAGGACCAGCAGCTCTCACAGACCAGGATCTGGTCTCCAGATGGACCAGCGCTCTCACTCCAGGATCTGGTCTCCAGAGACAACCAGCAGCTCTCACAGATCAGGATCTGGTCTCCAGAGACACCAGCAGCTCTCACAGACCAGGATCTGGTCTCCAGATGGACCAGCCAGCTCTCACAGACCAGGATCTGGTCTCCAGATGGACCAGCTCTCAGCTCAACAACCAGGATCTGGTCTCCAGAGGACCAGAGCTCTCACAGACCAGGATCTCGTCTCCAGAGACACCAGCAGCTCTCACAGACAGGATCTGGTCTCCAGAGACACCAGCAGCTCTCACAGACCAGGATCTGGTCTCCAGATGGACCAGCAGCTCTCACAGACCAGGATCTGGTCTCCAGATGGACCAGCAGCTCTCACAGACCAGGATCTGGTCTCCAGATGGACCAGCAGCTCTCACAGACCAGGATCTGGTCTCCAGATGGACCAGCAGCTCTCACAGACCAGGATCTGGTCTCCAGATGGACCAGCAGCTCTCACAGACCAGGATCTGGTCTCCAGAGACACCAGCAGCTCTCACAGATCAGGATCTGGTCTCCAGAGGCACCAGCAGCTCTCACAGACCAGGATCTGGTCTCCAGATGGACCAGCAGCTCTCACAGACCAGGATCTGGTCTCCAGATGGACCAGCAGCTCTCACAGACCAGGATCTGGTCTCCAGATGGACCAGCAGCTCTCACAGACCAGGATCTGGTCTCCAGATGGACCAGCAGCTCTCACACGGACCAGGATCTGGTCTCCAGATGGACCAGCAGCTCTCACAGACCAGGATCTGGTCTCCAGAGGACCAGCAGCTCTCACGGACCAGGATCTGGTCTCCAGATGGACCAGCAGCTCTCACAGACCAGGATCTGGTCTCCAGATGGACCAGCAGCTCTCACAGACCAGGATCTGGTCTCCAGAGGACCAGCAGCTCTCACAGACCAGGATCTGGTCTCCAGATGGACCAGCAGCAGCTCTCACAGACCAGGATCTGGTCTCCCAGATGGACCAGCAGCTCTCACAGACCAGGATCTGGTCTCCAGATGGACCAGCAGCTCTCACAGACCAGGATCTGGTCTCCAGATGGACCAGCAGCTCTCACAGACCAGGATCTGGTCTCCAGATGGACCAGCAGCTCTCACAGACCAGGATCTGGTCTCCAGATGGACCAGCAGCTCTCACGGACCAGGATCTGGTCTCCAGATGGACCAGCAGCTCTCACAGACCAGGATCTGGTCTCCAGATGGACCAGCAGCTCTCACAGACCAGAATCTGGTCTCCTGATGGACCAGCAGCTCTCACACGGACCAGGATCTGGTCTCCAGATGGACACCAGCAGCTCTCACAGACCAGGATCTGGTCTCCAGATGGACCAGCAGCTCTCACAGACCAGGATCTGGTCTCCAGATGGACACCAGCAGCTCTCACGGACCAGGATCTGGTCTCCAGAGACACCAGCAGCTCTCACAGACCAGGATCTGGTCTCCAGATGGACCAGCAGCTCTCACAGACCAGGATCTGGTCTCCAGAGACACCAGCAGCTCTCACAGACCAGGATCTGGTCTCCAGATGGACACCAGCAGCTCTCACAGACTAGGATCTGGTCTCCAGAGACACCAGCAGCTCTCACAGACCAGGATCTGGTCTCCAGCACCATAAAACACCATCAGATCGCTGATGAACCAATCAGCTGCAGGACTGAGGTTTATCATCTGGTTTACCTTCACATCAGCTCAACTGACTTGTTCATGCTTTTATTTTGTTATTCTAAAATAATGATGAACAGAAAGAAACAACATCTAAAGACAGAAGCAGAATATCATCAAAGACAAATCTGCACTAATTCAGCCTTTAAAGGATGAAACATGATAAGTTTTTAGTTCCAGTAATGAGGGAGGACTGGTCCAGATCATCCTACAGAAGAACGTCATGTTTGAGATGAAAAACCAGAAACTGGATGTTATCTGAAAGAATATTCCAGAAAGACTCCAGCTGAGGATGGTGACTCACGCAGAGCTGCAGGGAGGAGGCCGACCTGAGAGGCGGGATCAGAGGAGTGGGCGGGGCAGACCAGGGAAAAGGTCACGACACGCGGAGTCAGCTGTGACTCAGAGGACGTTTTTTTTAAAAATAATCAGACGGAGGAAGAGTTGGCAGGAAATAAAAATAGAAAATGTGAAGGATGAGAGAGAGATGGAGCAGAAATCAGAAGAGAGAGAGCAGGAAAGCAGTGAGAGGAGCGAGAGGAAGCAGCTGAGAGAGAGGAGAGGAGAGAGGAGAGAAGTGAGAGGAGGAGAGGAGAGAGGAGAGAGAGGAGAGGAAGCTGAGAGGAGAGGAAGCTGAGAGGAGAGGAAGGAGGAGAAGCTGAAGGAGAGGAAGATGAGGAGAGAGGAAGCTGAGGAGAGAAGGAGAGCTGAGAGGAGAGGAAAGCTGAGGAGGAGGAGGAGAGAGAGGAAGCGAGAGAAGAGAGGAGAGGAGAGGAGAGGAAGGAGAGGAGAGGAGGAGGAGAGGAAGCTGAGGAGGAGGAAGCTGAGGAAGGAGAGAGAGGAGAGGAGAGAGAGAGAGAGGAAGCTGAGGAGGAGAGGAAGCTGAGAGGAGAGGAAGCTGAGGAGAGAGAGGAGAGAGGAGAGGAGAGAGGAGAGGAAGCTGAGGAGAGAGGAAGCTGAGAGGAAGCTGAGAGAGAGGAAGCTGAGGAGAGAGAGGAAGCTGAGGAGAGAGGAAGCTGAGAGGAGGAGGAGAGGAAGCTGAGGAGAGAGGAAGCTGAGAGGAGAGGAAGCTGAGGAGAGAGGAAGCTGAGGAGAGAGGAAGCTGAGGAGAGAGGAATGTCTCATGTGTTGTTCATGTGTTTGAAGCCAGCGTTTAGGGTGATTAGGGTCTTAAATCTGCAGCTATAAAACACAACTTCGGCTCCCCGGTGAAATATAAACAGGGACAAAGAGAAGTTGATAAAACCAAAGTGGTTTGCCGACATTGTTCATCTGAGATCGGGTTTGTTTCTGGCAACACGTCTAACCTGTTAACTCATTTGAAACGGCACCACCCCAGCGTGAACATCGCTACAAAAAGAGAAAGACGACCGCAGTACAAACACAGCTTCCCACCACATTTAACACTGTCGCGAGAGGCTTACTGCCAATGCTAGCGGCATTAGCATTAGCCACGACGTCCGCTCCACAACATGCGGTCCTCTACTTAATATGTCCGTGTGGAAACTCGTTCGGTACGCCTCCGTTCTGAACCGACCATAACGTACCGAACCGGTTCAATAAATACATGTACCGTTACACCCCTACTTCAGACTGTTTAAACTTGGATTACATTGTTCCACCTTGTTGACAGCTAGACCTCCTCAGACCAGGTTCAGATCCAGAACCAAGATGCTGTTCAAGGTTGTTGTGTGTCATCTGTCAGACAGAGAAGTTTAATCCCTTCCTGAAGGTCCGACACTAAAAAGGCTCCTGCTGAAACTGTGGCTGAACCATCGTGACCTGCTGATCTTCACCCATGAAAAGTCCAGATGAAACTGCTTTGATGGACACCGACTGTTATGAACGTCGGCGGTTCTGGTGCTGGATGGGTTTGTTTGGTTTAAACAGATGTCAGATGTTCGTGGTGACGACGACATGAATGAGTTAATGGTGATGGAAACCTGATGACCTCGTGGGTTTGGATGAACGTGAAGAGGAAAAGAGGAATACCTTATGTGTTGTTCGCCGTTTACTCCTCCTGAAAATGTGAGACTTGAGGAAAAAAAACAATATTTATTATATTTAAGGGGGCTCTGACGGTCTCCTATATTTAATATGATATTTGAAATGACTTGATAATTTCATTAATTATTTAATTATTAATTGAGGACGGAGTTGGAGCCTGATGGACCTCCCCGGTTTCATGTCCTTCAGTGTGGACACCTGTCTCCTACCTTCTCCATCTCCCCGCTCTTCCTCTTCCGGGCCGAGCGGGTGATCTTGACGGTGACGGCGCTCTGGTCTCCGTGGCGACGCAGGGCCAGGCGGTTGGGCTGCAGCGGGCTGAAGGAGATCTCCAGCTCCGGCCGAGGGAAGCGGCTCGTCCTGCCGGTCTCCGTGGAGATCTCAGAGGACTCCAGGACGGACGGGTAGCCGGCTGAGCTCTGTGGGACCAGACAGGAGATGAATGATGGTCACAGGAGACGTCTGGTTCAGAGGTCAAAGGTCACAGGCTGTTAATGTAACAGGACTGAGCTCAGGTGCCAGGACCTCCAGGTTTTTCCTTGACACTGTTTCATTAATTAGGATTCAGTAATGTCACTAATGGTTAATGATGTTTGCTGGGGGGGGTCGGGGGGGTTGTGATCTGGGACTCGTTGGACACGTCAACAGGATTATTTTAATTATTCTCTGGTTCACTGCAGCATCACACCTGTTTCACCGTCACATGAGCTCACCTGGCTGCTGACCGACGCTCTGGTTCCTCTCCTGTCTGATCCCATGTTCACGGTTTCCCTCTGGGGTTTCCCAGCCAGCGTGGCAGGGCTCCTGCTGCTTTTACTCTGTTGTGGATAAAATAAACGCTGAATTAGCAGTTACGTAAATATCTGCAAGCATCGTTTTTTTTTACTCTCAACTTATTTGGCAGGAAACATCTGAGCGTCGCTAGAGGACAGAAGATCGTTTTTGGAGTTTTTCTTAAACAGAAAAGCGGTAACAGCCGGTGATGTCATTACATTACATTTAAAAACTGATCACCACGTAGGTTTAAAGACCTCCTCGTCAAGAGTTGATGTCTCATCTGATCTTTCAGACCTGTGCAGCTCTGCTTTCCTGCTGGGAGGCTGAAGCCTGGAGCTCCTCCTGCTGGGAGGCTGAAGCCTGGAGCTCCTCCTGCAGTCGCTGGATCTCTGCCTCCTTCTCAGTCAGAGCTGCCTGTAGATCTGCAACGCTGGAGCCGCCGTCCACCTGCAACACAGATGCACGTCAGGTCTGAGGTGTTGGCTCCGCCTCCCTCCTGAACGAAGCCCAGCAGACGGGGAGCTCTGGTTCAGGACGTGGAGGCCACACCCACGGCCAGCTTTGCATGTAGGAAAGATGATGAAATTGTTTCACGTACGCTGTGACTCTGAGTCCCAGCCTCCGTCTCACCCTGACAGAGTGAAATAAATGAGATGTGGAGGTTCGGACGCTGCGCTGACATTAAATGATGTACGGCTGCTCAGAGCTGCAGAGACGTCTGAGACTGGGTTTTCAGAATATTAATCTGGGAACATCCATCACAGGATGATAGTGTTGTTTCCCTGTCAGAAGCGTCTCCTCTCTACAGCTGGAGATGAGACGTTTCCCAGTCAGAAGTGTCTCCTCTCTACAGCTGGAGATGAGACGTTTCCCAGTCAGAAGCGTCTCCTCTCTACAGCTGGAGATGAGACGTTTCCCAGTCAGAAGTGTCTCCTCTCTACAGCTGGAGATGAGACGTTTCCCTGTCAGAAGTGTCTCCTCTACAGCTGGAGATGAGACGTTTCCCTGTCAGAAGTGTCTCCTCTCTACAGCTGGAGATGAGACGTTTCCCTGTCAGAAGCGTCTCCTCTCTACAACTGGAGATGAGACGTTTCCCAGTCAGAAGTGTCTCCTCTCTACAGCTGGAGATGAGACGTTTCCCTGTCAGAAGCGTCTCCTCTCTACAACTGGAGATGAGACGTTTCCCTGTCAGAAGTGTCTCCTCTCTACAGCTGGAGATGAGACGTTTCCCTGTCAGAAGCGTCTCCTCTCTACAGCTGGAGATGAGACGTTTCCCTGTCAGAAGCGTCTCCTCTCTACAACTGGAGATGAGACGTTTCCCTGTCAGAAGTGTCTCCTCTCTACAGCTGGAGATGAGACGTTTCCCTGTCAGAAGCGTCTCCTCTCTACAACTGGAGATGAGACGTTTCCCTGTCAGAAGTGTCTCCTCTCTACAGCTGGAGATGAGACGTTTCCCTGTCAGAAGTGTCTCCTCTCTACAGCTGGAGATGAGACGTTTCCCTGTCAGAAAAGCTGGAGATGAGACGTTTCCCTGTCAGAAGTGTCTCCTCTCTACAGCTGGAGATGAGACGTTTCCCTGTCAGAAGTGTCTCCTCTCTACAGCTGGAGATGAGACGTTTCCCAGTCAGAAGTGTCTCCTCTCTACAGCTGGAGATGAGACGTTTCCCAGTCAGAAGCGTCTCCTCTCTACAACTGGAGATGAGACGTTTCCCTGTCAGAAGTGTCTCCTCTCTAAGCTGGAGATGAGAAGCGTCTCCTCTCTACAGCTGGAGATGAGACGTCAGAAGTGTCTCCTCTCTACAGCTGGAGATGAGACGTTTCCCTGTCAGAAGCGTCTCCTCTCTACAGCTGGATGAGACGTTTTCCCTGTCAGAAGTGTCAGAAGTGTCTCTCTCTACAGCTGGAGATGAGACGTTTCCCTGTCAGAAGCGTCTCCTCTCTACAGCTGGAGATGAGACGTTTCCCTGTCAGAAGCGTCTCCTCTCTACAACTGGAGATGAGACGTTTCCCAGTCAGAAGTGTCTCCTCTCTACAGCTGGAGATGAGACGTTTCCCAGTCAGAAGTGTCTCCTCTCTACAGCTGGAGATGAGACGTTTCCCTCTCTCAGAACGTTTCCCTGTCAGAAGTGTCTCCTCTCTCTACAGCTGGAGATGAGACGTTTCCCAGTCAGAAGTGTCTCCTCTCTACAGCTGGAGATGAGACGTTTCCCAGTCTCCTCTCTACAGCTGGAGATGAGAAGTCTCCTCTCTACAGCTGGAGATGAGACGTTTTCCCAGTCAGAAGTGTCTCCTCTCTACAGCTGGAGATGAGACGTTTCCCTCAGAAGTCTCCTCTCTCTGGAGATGAGACGTTTCCCCAGTCAGAAGCGTCTCCTCTCTACAGCTGGAGATGAGACGTTTCCCAGTCAGAAGTGTCTCTCTCTACAGCTGGAGATGAGACGTTTCCCAGTCAGAAGAAGTGTCTCCTCTCTCTCTACAGCTGGAGATGAGACGTTTCCCTGTCAGAAGTGTCCTCTCTCTACAGCTGGAGATGAGACGTTTCCCAGTCAGAAGTGTCTCCTCTCTACAGCTGGAGATGAGACGTTTCCCAGTCAGAAGTGTCTCCTCTCTACAGCTGGAGATGAGACGTTTCCCAGTCAGAAGTGTCTCCTCTCTACAGCTGGAGATGAGACGTTTCCCTGTCAGAAGTGTCTCCTCTCTACAGCTGGAGATGAGACGTTTCCCTGTCAGAAGCAGCCTCCACCTGAAGCTCCTGGGTTTCTGATGCTGCACTGACCTCTAGTGGCGGCCGTGAGTCTTGCTGGCGTAGCTGCTGGATGAGCTGGTCTTTCTCTGCCTGGCTGGACAGGAGCTTCTGCAGCTGGACCTCCAGAGCTGCGACCAGAGCGTCTCTCTCCTTCCTCCAGGTCTCCATCATCTGCTCCTTCTCCACCAGCTGGGATTTCTGAAGCATGAGAAGGGGCCTCACATGAGAGACAGGTGGGGGAGAGACACACCTGGTGGTATCTGTTAGCCTCATAAACCTGGAGGACCAACAGATCATCAGGTCTCAGTCCTCTTCTCACCAGCTGGCTCTTCTCCTGAGCGTTGCGTTCTCTGTCTTCTGCAAACTTCCTCATCTCCTGGTTCCTCTTGTCTTCTGCCTCTTTAGCCTGACCAATCAGAGACATCTTGTCCTCCAGCCACTTCCTGCGTTCAGCCTGATGTTTCTCTGTAAACGTCTGCAGGGGAACAAGCAAACATGGCTGCGTTTAGAACATCATCCCCTCAGATGGAGGACTGGGACGTCCTCTCCTTGTTCAGACCACTTCAGTCTCCCAGTACGTGACAACAGCCAACAGGAGCGCCATCTGTTGGTTGCAGTCGGGTAGATAGTCCTCAAACAGCTTTAATCTGCAACTTACTGTCTTCAGAGGTCCAACAAAGTCGTCTGCTGTCTGATCATCTCTGGACGTGAACAATCGTTCCTTCAGGACGTATACGACCCCGTTAAACAACATTGTTTGGACCGACACGGGCATTTTAAGCAGGTTTTACCAACTTTGACGACCTGCCAGTCTTCAGAAATGTTCTCTGATGTTTTCAAAAAAGGTTCATCCATCAAATCCTCAATACGGGAATTATAGATGTTAAACAATTTTCTTCCAATTCTAATTTTGTTAAAGGTCTAACTTGCTGTAACCAGCTCTAACCAGCTTTAACTCACATCAGAGGAATATAGCAGAGGCTGCAGGCTGTGGAGCTTTGTTTCCTCTCACAGCACTGAGCATGCTCAGTAGAGGGATGCCGTGTTGGATTATAGTCTTAAATGTTACAGCGTTATTGTTTGCCCTCCAGCTCCCCAACGACTCGGTGACCTGAGTCGATGCGTTTACTGCCCTAATACTGCGTTTACGTCTCTGATGTGAATGCTAGTGGGGAACGGGTCTTTTGATGAACATTCGATTAAATGTTTGGAAGTGGCTTCACTGGATACCTTCAAGGCTTCTTGAGCCCGAGCAGCTTCCTCATTGGCCAGTTTCAGGTCATGTGACGGGTGAGAGTCGTTCCCACGGTCCTGATGCAGCAGCATCCCTTTCAGCGTCTCCACCTCTGAAACAGGTGCAGACAGGTTAGGGTTAGGTGCACATTTTTATAAATGCTCCAGTAAAGAAGCTGCTCTCTACATCTGCAGCAGGACTCGTGTATATCTGCTCATCATGTCACCTTCAGGACTTTTTAGGTTTTTGAAAAGTGTTTCTTTGAAGTCAAACTGATCTGAGGTCACTTCAGGGCTGTATTGTTGTTTAAAAGTCTATTTTAGCTGCTCTGTTTCTGTTCATTTATCTCCAGGAGGACAGAAGGACACCACGGGTCCAACGCTGGTGTCCTTCTGTCCTCCTGAAGGACACCACGGGTCCAACCCCGGTGTCCTTCTGTCCTCCTGAAGGACACCACGGGTCCAACCCCGGTGCTCCTCACCGCTGCAGAGCTCCTGGATGACGGCGAGTTTGTCCTCCAGCGCCTGGTCCATCTGCTGCTGCGTGTCCTCCTGCTCCGTCAGAGCCAGACGCATGTCCTCCATCACTCGCTCTTTGTCCTCCAGGTCTGTGAATGATCACAACAGTCAGGGACACCTTCAACACGCGCCTGACACACCTGACAGAGCAGCGCCGCACCTTTACAGGCCTTCTGGTAAAGTTCCAGACTGTCGTCAGACTTTGTGTTGGACTGGTCCTGGAGGGAGGAGCAAAGGGACAAACGTACATGTTAGACCAGCCTTTCACAACCGGGGTGTCGCAGCACACTGGGGTGTAACCCCTAACCCCTATCCCTAACCCCTAACCCCCCCTAACCCCCCCCTAACCCCTATCCCCTAACCCTAACCCCCCCCCCCCCCCCCTAACCCCTAACCCCTAACCCCTAACCCCTAAACCCTAACCCCTAACCCCTAACCCCTACCCCTAACCCCTAACCCCTCCCCTACCCCTAACCCCCTAACCCCTAACCCCGAACCCCTAACCCCTAACCCTACCCCTACCCTAACCCCTAACCCCTAACCCCTAACCCCTAACCCTAACCCTAACCCCTACCCCTAACCCCCCCTAACCCCTAACCCCTAACCCCTAACCTAACCCTACCCCTAACCCCCCCCCTAACCCCTACCCCTAACCCCTACCCCTAACCCACCCTAACCCAACCCTACCCCTAACCCCTAACCCCTAACCCTACCCCCCCTAACCCCGAACCCCTAACCCTAACCCCTAACCCCGAACCCTACCCCCCCCCTACCCCCTAACCCTAACCCCCGAACCCCTAACCCTAACCCCTACCCCTAACCCCGAACCCGAACCCCGACCCCTAACCCCTAACCCAAACCCTAACCCCTAACCCCGAACCCCCCCGAACCCCGAACCCCCGAACCCCTAACCCCTAACCCTAACCCCTAACCCTATCCCCTAACCCCAACCCCTAACCCTAACCCCTAACCCCTAACCCCTAACCCCCCTAACCCCTAACCCTAACCCTAAAACCCCTACCCCTAACCCCTAACCCTAACCCTAACCCCTAACCCCTATCCCCTAACCCCTAACCCCTAACCCCTACCCCTAAAACCCCTACCCTACCCCAACCCCTAACTCCTAACCCCTACCCTAACCCCTACCCCTAACCCCTAACCCTACCCTACCCCTAGCCCCTAACCCCTATCCCTCTTCTGACTGCTTAAGTGGTGTCGTCAAAAAAAAATGACTGACATTTCATCTACAGTGGTACCTCTACTCACGAACATTTCTACATATGAAATTTTCAGGTTACGAAACGCCTCAACGGGAAAATATTGCCTCTTGTTACGAAATAAATTTCAGGATAGTAAAGTCATAAATCCAGTAGCGCTGCTACTCGCAGCTCCCAGAGTTTACTGAACGTAAACATAGCTGTCGGCTCTGGATCTCGGTCTGAAAGCGGTGCGTCCGAGCTGCTCTGCCATTGACTATCGCTTAGCATCTTCCTGGCATCCCATTGGCTAGGAGGACCCCTTGTCTGTATGAGCGTAAGCCAGAAACCCAGGTAAATGAACAATTATTACCTCCACCAAGGAGGTTATGTTTTTGTCGGCGTTTATCTGTCTGTCTGTGTTAAAGATAACTCTAAAAGTTATGGATGGATTTTGATGAAATTTTCAGGAGTTGTCAGAAATGTGAAAAGGAAGAACTGATTTCATTTTGGTTCTGATCCGGAAGAAATCCTGGATTCTGGATCACTTTCACATTTTTGATAATTGTTGCGTTTAGTGGAGGTCTGCGCTCTCTGAGTGCTTTTCTAGTTCTAACATGTATTTCTGACAGGTTTTTATGTCATTTCATGTATTATTTATAATTTATTTAAAAAATAATGTTCTAATTTTGGAGGATGGAACGGATTAGAACATTTTCATGGAAAACACGTCTCTACTTAAGAAATTTTCAGGTTACGAAACTACTTCCAGAACCAATTAATTTTGTATGTTGAGGTAGCGCTGTATAAATATATGAATGCACACAGAAATACATACTTTTTTATAAATATGTCTCACATGCCCATTTCCCAATGTTAACATCAGTACGGGGTCAGCGTGAGGTCAATGTGACTGCCCAGTTAGCTTACGTCGTAATATCATTTAACCGCTGGAATTTTATTTCACAGATAGCAAAGAGAACTTTTTAGCAGCATCATGGATGGTTTTCTAAAAAGAAAAGATCACAGAGGAGCCGACTTCTTCATCAAGCCTTCATCCACCAGCTCTGAATCTGCTCCATAGCTACCAAAGCTAGCTGCTAGCGATAAGGCTAAAAAGAGGCAATACAAGGATGATGGATGGAAGCAAGAACATCACGGATGAAGAGAAGCTTTCCTGCTGAGGCCTACTCTGGTGCAGTTATCCTGTTCAGGTTATTTAAACTAAATAAACGGGACGGATGCATTTACAGTCGGAGCTTTGGATTATATTTTACTCCTGGGGTGTCGGGAGATTTTATTCACTTTTGAAAGGTGTTGTAAATGAATAAAGGTTGAGAAAGGCTGTGTTAGAGGAAGTGTGGGGGAGCTGCTGGACCACCTGCTGGCTCTAAACCAGAGAAGAGCAAAGAAAGACTGGCTCTGACAGAAAAGTGAGGAACCATTTTCACCAGTTTGAGCTGCTGGATGGTTCGGTCTCTGCTGCCGACGTCGCTCTGAAGCTGCTTCTTGGTTTTCTCCAGGTCAACCAGCTTCTGTCTCAGAACCTTCTCCTCTTCTCTCATGGTTGAAATCTGGAGAGAAAACAGATCCTTCAGTCTGAAGCACGAACCACTTCACCTCAGCTGAAGACCACACTGGGACCTCACTGGGACCTCACTGGGACCACACTGGGACCACACTGGGACCTCACTGGGACCACACTGGGACCACACTGGGACCTCACTGGAACCTCACTGGGACCACACTGGGACCACACTGGGACCACACTGGGACTCACTGGAACCTCACTGGGACCACACTGGGACTGGGACCACACTGGGACCGCACTGGCTGGGACCACACTGGGACCCACTGGGACCTCACTGGGACCACTGGAACTGGACCCACTGGGACCTCACTGGGACCTCACTGGGACCACACTGGGACCACACTGGGACCTCACTGGGACCTCACTGGAACCACACTGGGACCACACTGGGACCACACTGGGACCACACTGGGACCTCACTGGGACCACTGGGACCTCACTGGGACCTCACTGGACCACACTGGGACCACACTGGGACCACACTGGGACCACACTGGGACCTCACTGGAACCACACTGGGACCACACTGGGACCACACTGGGACCTCACTGGACCTCACTGGGACCACACTGGGACCTCACTGGAACCACACTGGGACCACACTGGGACCACACTGGGACCACACTGGGACCACACTGGGCCTCACTGGGACCTCCACCACACTGGGACCGCACTGGGCCACACTGGGAACCTCACTGGACCACACTGGACCACACTGGGACCCACACTGGGACCTCACTGGGACACACTGGGACCACACTGGGACCACACTGGGACCACACTGGGACCACACTGGGACCACACTGGGACCTCACTGGAACCACACTGGGACCACACTGGGACCACACTGGGACCTCACTGGGACCACACTGGGACCTCACTGGGACCACACTGGGACCACACTGGGACCACACTGGGACCACACTGGGACCTCACTGGGACCACACTGGGACCACACTGGGACCACACTGGGACCCTGGGACCACACTGGGACCTCACTGGGACCACACTGGGACCACACTGGGACCACACTGGGACCTCACTGGAACCACACTGGGACCTCACTGGGACCTCACTGGAACCACACTGGGACCACACTGGGACCACACTGGGACCACACTGGGACCACACTGGAACCTCACTGGGACCACACAGGGACCTCACTGGAACCACACTGGGACCACACTGGGACCACACTGGGACCTCACTGGAACCACACTGGGACCACCACTGGGACCTCACTGGAACCACACTGGGACCACACTGGGACTGGGGACCACTGGGACCTCACTGGGACCACACTGGAACCACACTGGGACCGCACTGGGACCACACTGGGACCTCACTGGAACCACACTGGGACCGCACTGGGACCACACTGGGACCTCACTGGAACCACACTGGGACCTCACTGGGACCTCACTGGAACCACACTGGGACCACACTGGGACCACACTGGGACCTCACTGGGAACCACACTGGGACCACACTGGAACCTCACTGGAACCACACTGGGACCTCACTGGGAACCACACTGGGACCACACTGGGACCTCACTGGAACCTCACTGGGACCGCACTGGGACCTCACTGGGACCACGCTGGGACCACACTGGGACCTCACTGGGACCGCACTGGGACCGCACTGGGAGCTCACTGGGACCGCACTGGGACCTCGCTGGGACCACACTGGGACCACACTGGGACCTCGCTGGGACCTCACTGGGACCTCGCTGGGACCGCACTGGGACCTCATTGGGACCACACTGGGACCTCATTGGGACCACACTGGGACCGCACTGGGACCTCACTGGGACCTCATTGGGACCACAGCGGGACCTCATTGGGACCACACTGGGACCTCATTGGGACCACACTGGGACCGCATTGGGACCACACTGGGACCTCACTGGGACCTCATTGGGACCACAGCGGGACCTCATTGGGACCACACTGGGACCGCATTGGGACCTCACTGGGACCTCATTGGGACCTCACTGGGACCTCATTGGGACCACAGCGGGACCTCATTGGGACCACGCTGGGACCACGCTGGGACCTCACTGGGACTTCACTGGGACCTCACTGGGACCGCACTGGGACCGCACTGGGACCACACTGGGACCGCACTGGGACCACACTGGGACCTCGCTGGGACCGCGCTGGGACCTCACTGGGACCACACTGGGACCACACTGGGACCACACTGGGACCTCGCTGGGACCTCGCTGGGACCACGCTGGGACCACACTGGGACCACACTGGGACCACACTGGGACCTCACTGGGACCACAGTGGGACCACAGTGGGACCTCACTGGGACCTCATTGGGACCACAGCGGGACCTCATTGGGAACACACTGGGACCTCACTGGGACCGCACTGGGACCTCATTGGGACCACAGCGGGACCTCATTGGGACCGCACTGGGACCGCACTGGGACCACACTGGGACCACACTGGGACCACACTGGGACCTCGCTGGGACCTCACTGGGACCTCATTGGGACCACACTGGGACCTCACTGGGACTTCATTGGGACCACACTGGGACCACAGTGGGACCTCACTGGGACCTCACTGGGACCCCGCTGGGACCTCACGTGGACGCGCACCTCCTTCTGGACCTGCTGCATCTGCTTCTTGTAGTCGTCCAGCTTCTCTCTGAGGTCCGAGGACTCGTCCTGTGTCCTCTGGAGGTCCAGACGGAGGCTCTTTAGCGTCTCTGAGTCCAGTCTGGCAGCGTCCTGGAGTCTGAGACGGAGAGACACAGGGACAGTAGTAACAGCTGGGACTTCAGCTGGACCTCATGAGTTTGACATTTTATTATATTTGATTTTAATAATTCTGATATTTCGATGGGCTCTGCTCTTAAAGCTGCAGATCCCTGCGTTGTCATGGCAACACGTCAGCATCACCATTAATAATGGTCATCAGGATGCGGCGCCAGACAGTAAGACGTCTTCAGAGGAGGGACAGAAGTCCAGATGATCAGGACTCTTACCGACAGACGGGATTAAATGTCCTACCTGCTGATCTCCTCGGCTCTCTTCTCCAGCTCGCCATCCTTCTGAGCGATGGCCTCGTGGGCGACGGCCAGCAGCTCTCGGCGCCTCTCCGCCTCCCGGCGCCGGGCTTCCTGGACCGCCTGAAGCTCCTCCTCCTCTCGCCGTTCCTGCGCCTCCTGCAGACTCTTCTGCAGACGCTTGACCTCCAGCTCCAGCTGCCTTTTCTCCGTCTGTGCAGATGTTTCCTGGAGCTCAGCTGGCTCCTCCTCCATCTCCGTGTCCTTCTCTTTAACCACTTCTTCTTCTACAGAAGGCCGCTGAGCTCCGGTGGTTCTGGAGGCCTCCTCTGTTTCCGGTGTGTTGGAGAACTTTGCTCTCAGGGATAAAACTTGGGCCTGGAGGTCCCGGTTCAGCCTGCTGAGGTGCTCACAGTTGTGTCGAGCTTCTTCCAGCTCGGTCTTCAGCTGCTCAGCAGCTTCCTGCTGCTGCCGCTCTCCTCCTGCTGCCGCAGCTTCTCCTCCTGCTGCCGCAGCTTCTCCTCCTGCTTCTCCTCCTGCTTCTCTTCCTGCTGCCGCAGCTTCTCCTCCTGCCTGGCGCAGCTTCTCCTCCTGCTGCCGCAGCTTCTCCTCCTGCTGTCGCAGCTTCTCCTCCTGCTGTCGCAGCTTCTCCTCCTGCTGCCGCAGCTTCTCCTCCTGCTGTCGCAGCTCCTCCTCCTGCTGTCGCAGCTTCTCCTCCTGCTGCCGCAGCTTCTCCTCCTGCTGCCGCAGCTTCTCCTCCTGCTTCTCCTCCTGCTTCTCCTCCGGCTGTCGCAGCTTCTCCTCCTGCTGCCGCAGCTTCTCCTCCTGCTGCCGCAGCTTCTCCTCCTGCTGTTGCAGCTCCTCCTCCTGCTGTCGCAGCTTCTCCTGCAGCTTCTCCTCCATCTTCTCCGAGGCCTTCGTTTGCTCCTCCAGCCTGAATCTCAGCTGCTCCACTTCCTCCTGCTGACATGTGAGCTGGGATCTGAGCTCCTGCAGGGGCTGATGGGACATTTCTTCTTGCTCCTTCAGCCTCGTGTTCAACTCTTCAACTTGCTGTCTGGAAGCTGCTTCTGTCTGTTTCAGCTGGTCGGTGATCTGCTGCAGCTGCTGGGCAGAAACCAGCTGCTGCTGCACCTCCTTCAGCTCTCTCTCCATCTCCAGCATCTGCTTCTGGCTGATCTCCTCTTTCTCCTTTTCTTCGGCCAGATTCTTCCGAAGCTGCGACACTTCCTCTTCCAGCCGATCGCTGACGCCTCCAGACGACAGCGCGGTGGTCTGCAGCTGCTGTTTTAGCATCTGAACCTCCAGCGTGAGAGCTTGGACCTGAGAGGACTGTTCCTCCAGGTGCGTCTGAGCAGCTTGAAGCTCCGCCTGCTGGATCACCTGTGACAGATTTCACTCATCAGTAACGTTAACTGGCACCAGGACGGTTTAATGAAACATGATCTAACACCATCTTCACCAACGTCCCTGGATGCTTCATTCAGGTGGAGGTGTCTGCTCAGCTCAACCCACCTGGCGCTCTGCAGCCTCCATTTTGTCCTCCTGCCTCTTCTGGATCTCCTCCGCCAGCCTGCTCACCTCCTTCCTCTCTGCGTCCAGAGCAGCCTGGACCTCTTGGTGGCGCTGCTTCTCCTGTGTGAGCGCTGCTACCACCTCCTCCTTGTCTCTCCTCTCAGCTGCCAGCGATGCCAGCACCTCCTCCCGAGCTTTTCTCTCCATCTCCAAGGAAACCAGCGCCTCTTCTTTTCCCAGAGTCTGGTACTGCAGAGCAGCGAGGGCCTCTGCTCTCTCCCTCCTCTCTTTCTCCAGAGCCGCCAAAGCTTCCTGCAGGATGGAGAGTTCTTTAAGCAGATGCCATGAACGCGGTCCAGTGCGCTGTTAGCTTCAATGTTTTCACAAATCACATTCAAATTACACGCCGAGAATGAATAATAATGACTTCAACTGATAATTTCCAACTCCAGAAGCAGCATTTCTGTTTCCCTGGACACATCTGTGAGCTTCAGAAGAGAAAAATCACCCATAATCCTCAGTGCTGAAGTAGCTCATTTACGTCAGAGCCAACCAGCGTGTCCTGAGAAGTCCACTGAAACACAGTCAACCTTTTAGCTGAAACCCTGGGAGCTAACCCTGCTAACCCTAACCTTGCTAACCCTAGCTAACCCTAACCCTGCTAAACCTAGCTAACCCTAACCCTGCTAACCCTAACCCTAGCTAACCCTAACCCTGCTAACCCTAACCCTAGATAACACTAACCCTGCTAATCCTAGCTAACCCTAACCCTGCTAACCCTAGCTAACGCTAACCCTAGCTAACCCTAACCCTGCTAACCCTAGCTAACGCTAACCCTAGCTAACCCTAATCCTGCTAACCCTAGCTAACCCTAACCCTGCTAACCCTAATCCTGCTAACCCTAACCCTAGCTAACCCTAGTTAACCCTAACCCTGCTAACCCTAGCTAACCCTAACCCTAGCTAACCCTAACCCTGCTAACCCTAGCTAACCCTAATCCTGCTAACCCTGCTAACCCTAACCCTGGCCTCAGCCAGCTGTCACTGTCATGGTGGAGAAGAGTAGTTAAGACAGGGACCACTGAAATATTCAGGATCGGGTTAGTTAGGGTTAGTTAGTTAGTTAGGGTTAACCCTAATCCTAACTGGAGGAGAAACCCAGCGAGGTGGAGACGACACGGAGGAAGAATGAAACCAACATCAGAGCACAGCTGGAGAAATAATCCACATCTGTTCTAGGGATGGAACCATATTTGATATCTCCATTTTAGTGACCAAATTATCATGGTTTACGATATTATCGCGATATTCTTAATTGCTGTACAAATGTCTAAAAAAGACATACATTTTAATAATTTCACAAAATCTTGTGATTTTCTTGTCAAACTAAAATATCAGAAGCCGAAATCTTATCAAAATGAAACTTTCACATTAAACGGATAAACAACTGGCACAGAAAGAGGTTTAAGTTTAAATGAACAAAATAAATAACAGGAACAAAATAGGACAAAATATGCAAACGGTTATCAGGATCAAAAATTATAGTGAAGTTCAAATGAAATAAACTTTGGACTTTAAGCTGAACCTTAAATACGTATAAACGTGTAAATAAAGAAACAGTTGTTTAGGAGCCAAATATGTTGTTCTGAATTGTAGTTCACTCTGTGTGTCTGTGGGTGGCGCTGTGTTGTTACCTGAGGGTCAGGTATAAAGGTAGCTGTTAGGTAATCGACCACGATAATGAGATGGAAGTCAAACATAAACGGTAATCGTTATCGCGTTAAATTTTACTGCGCTTTACCGTAATACCGGTAACCGTTCTATCCCTGACAGGAAGAGACTCAACGCTCGCTGCAGTCATCTGGACCCGTCTGAAGGACACCGAGGACACCTTCTCACCTGCAGCTGGAAGCTCCTCCCCCCAGACGGCTCAGGACGGATCCTTGGTCGCTCTGCCAGCTGTTCCTGCAGCTGTTCCTGCAGCTGTTCCTGCAGCTGTTCCTGCAGCTGGGAAAGCTGCGACGACTTCTCCTGGAGCTCAGAGAGGAGTCTGCTCTTCTCTTCATCCTCACCAGCTTCACCCCACCAAGTAATGAAAATAAAGGAAAATGGGATGAGAAGAAGAGGACAGTGGTTTCAACTTTCTTACTGCAGAGTTTCAGCACTGACGAGTCACCTGACGAGTCACCTGACGAGTCACCTGACGAGTCATCTAAAGCTGCAGAAATGTCACATACGAGTTTTTCCAGCTCAGCGTTAAACTGCTGTTATGATTGTAACAACTACAGCAGCTTCCACTGTCTGCTGTGATAGAAACACTAATAAAAACAAAACTAGATGGTGAAACAAGCTAAATGTAGCCGTGCAGGAGCAGCCGGGGTCAGAGGTTACGCTGGTACTGCAGGGTCCAGGTGAGGTTCAAGGCTTAGCGTACGACAACCTCCATTCGTTTACCTACAGCTGTCGTTACACCTAGCAGGACACAAACTAGATGATGAAAAATGGACAGCAGATCAGAGGACCAAGACAACCGTGGTGCTGTTCTGGAGTCAGATCTGCAGGCCTCGCTGAGTCCAACCCATCACCTGAGATCTGCAGGCCTCGCTGAGTCCAACCCATCACCTGAGATCTGCAGGCCTCGCTGAGTCCAACCCATCACCTGAGATCTGCAGGCCTCACTCTGACCTCAACCCATCACCTGAGATCTGCAGGCCTCACTCTGACCTCAACCCATCACCTGAGATCTGCAGGCCTCGCTGAGTCCAACCCATCACCTGAGATCTGCAGGCCTCGCTGAGTCCAACCCATCACCTGAGATCTGCAGGCCTCGCTGAGTCCAACCCATCACCTGAGATCTGCAGGCCTCACTCTGACCTCAACCCATCACCTGAGATCTGCAGGCCTCACTCTGACCTCAACCCATCACCTGAGATCTGCAGGCCCCTGCTGATGAGTCCAAACCCATCACCTGAGATCTGCAGGCCTCGCTGAGTCCAACCCATCACCTGAGATCTGCAGGCCTCGCTGAGTCCAACCCATCACCTGAGATCTGCAGGCCTCACTCTGACCTCAACCCATCACCTGAGATCTGCAGGCCTCGCTCTGACCTCAACCCATCACCTGAGATCTGCAGGCCTCGCTCTGACCTCAACCCATCACCTGAGATCTGCAGGCCTCACTCTGACCTCAACCCATCACCTGAGATCTGCAGGCCTCGCTGAGTCCAACCCATCACCTGAGATCTGCGGGCCTCGCTGAGTCCAACCCATCACCTGAGATCTGCAGGCCTCGCTCTGACCTCAACCCATCACCTGAGATCTGCAGGCCTCGCTGAGTCCAACCCATCACCTGAGATCTGCAGGCCTCGCTCTGACCTCAACCCATCACCTGGGATCTGCAGGCCTCGCTGAGTCCAACCCATCACCTGAGATCTGCAGGCCTCACTGAGTCCAACCCATCACCTGAGATCTGCAGGCCTCGCTGAGTCCAACCCATCACCTAAGATCTGCAGGCCTCGCTGAGTCCAACCCATCACCTGAGATCTGCAGGCCTCGCTGAGTCCAACCCATCACCTGAGATCTGCAGGCCTCACTCTGACCTCAACCCATCACCTGAGATGCACTCGCTGCCATCACTGAGATCTGCAGGCTCGCTGAGTCCAACCATCACTGAGATCTGCAGGCCCCTCTGATCACCTGAGATCTGCAGGCCTCGCTCTGACCTCAACCCATCACCTGAGATCTGCAGGCCTCACTCTGACCTCAACCCATCACCTGAGATCTGCAGGCCTCGCTGAGTCCAACCCATCACCTGAGATCTGCAGGCCTCGCTGAGTCCAACCATCACCTGAGATCTGCAGGCCTCGCTGAGTCCAACCCATCACCTGAGATCTGCAGGCCTCACTGAGTCCAACCCATCACCTGAGATCTGCAGGCCTCACTCTGACCTCAACCCATCACCTGAGATCTGCAGGCCTCGCTGAGTCCAACCCATCACCTGAGATCTGCAGGCCTCGCTGAGTCCAACCCATCACCTGAGATCTGCGGGCCTCGCTGAGTCCAACCCATCACCTGAGATCTGCAGGCCTCGCTCTGACCTCAACCCATCACCTGGGATCTGCAGGCCTCGCTGAGTCCAACCCATCACCTGAGATCTGCAGGCCTCACTGAGTCCAACCCATCACCTGAGATCTGCAGGCCTCACTGAGTCCAACCCATCACCTGAGATCTGCAGGCCTCGCTCTGACCTCAACCCATCACCTGAGATCTGCAGGCCTCGCTCTGACCTCAACCCATCACCTGAAGCATCTGGACCAATCTCTCCTCCAAACCCGACCCCAGTGTTTCCGCTAGTAAAAATTAGCACCGGACAATGTGACCGGTAGGTTTTCAATTTACCGGACAAATGTTTGAAATTCCGGTCACATATGAATTTATTAAGGTTAAAAATAAATCATATGCAGTAGTACGATATCAATGCAAGTCATTTAATAGTATTTTTATTAAAAAACAGGCTATTTCAAATAAAATAAGTCCCGTCAATTGACTCACGAGCATAACTTCAAAAAATAAATAAATATTGCAGAAGCTTGCGCTCTTCTGACACATGAATGAACATAAAAAGATGAAGGCCTATATACTCTAAGATAAAACAATTTGCAAACAAATAAAAAACACATCTGGAGTGGCAAATACCATTTTAATAACGTGGCCATGCTGCCAACTTGAAATAAAATAATGACCGTTCGCTATACGCGTTTGAAATAAAACGGAATAAAAACTGAAAACAAACAGGGGGAATCCCTTCACCTGTTCTGGTGTCTGACAGTTAGGGTTAGTGAAGTGAGCAGCTGCTGAATCAAGTGTCTCTTCACAACAATTACCGGACAACGGAACCCTGCCCGACTCGTACAGCCCAGCTGCCCCCCCACTGCTGCGTCTGTGTGCTTTTACCCTGGTGGTTGCTGGTCGGCCGTTGATCGTCCAGCTGTTGATCTTCCAGCTGTTGATCTTCCAGCTTCAGCGTCTTCATCTTCCCTCCACCTGTGGCGGATCGTCCCGAGACTGGACGTATATGATCCGCCAGTTGTCCAGCATGGACGTCCAGGAGCTTGTCCTGACGGAGGGACAGGTGAGAAGACCGATGTCACACCGATGATCAGCAGCGTGAGTGAAGACAGAGGGGGCGGGGTTACCGTGGCGTCTGGGGGGTGACTGGCGCCAGCAGGGGACATCTTGTTAATCAGATTCTTGAAAATCTCCATCCTCCTTTCAGATCGTTCCTCCAGGATCTCCCTCTCCCTCGCCAGCCGCTCGCTGACACACAGGAATGTGAAGTTAATATTCCGTTAACGGAGCAGAAAGACTTTTACAAGCTGAGGTTTCACCCCGACCCCGACCCTGACCCCTGACCCCAACCCTGACCCCCTGACCCCCCCTGACCCTAACCCTGACCCCAACCCCTGACCCCGACCCCTGACCCCTGACCCCCAACACAGGATAAGGAGAATAAAGCCTCACTCGCAGTCGTTCTGCATCTGGGTGAAGAGCTCGGAGAACTCTCGGCTGATTTCCTCTCTGACTCGAGCCTCCATGAGCAGAGCGTCGGCGCGCTCCTTCTTCAGCTGGAGCTGCAGCTCCTCCACCTGCCTCTGAGAGAACACAAACCATCAGTTCACGTCTTCTCCAGGTGAAAACAACACGTCTCAGGACTCCAGGTCGCCTCCTGAAACTCTGAAGAATATTTCAGAGATACGAGACCACATAACGCCTCATCAGCAGTCATGACGACCGCTGGCGGGAACGTCAGGAAGCTTCGTTTGTTGCCAGGAAACATGGAGATGATTTTGTTCAGCTGCAGGACCTTCATCTGTTCTGTGATTCATGGACGTACATCTCTGCACCATCACACACCTTTCCAGGGTCACAGCCTCTGGATGAGAAGGATTACCGACATACAGGACTCACCTGGTGTATGTTTTTACAGGTAACAGCTCCATCATCATTGTCATCCCGTTCTCTGCCCGTGCTGTTCTGGTCCAAGGCGTCCTCCATCAGGCTCGGTTCTTCCTCCTTCTCATCGTCTTCATCCTCCTAAACACACCAATGATTTCAGAAGACAACGATACACGAGGCTGATTAATATTCAAACTTCATCCTACCTGGACGTCCTCCAGACTGCTCTCCCAGCCAATCAGGGAGCTCCTCCTGCTGCCGCCAACAGTCTGTCCGTCAGCGCTGTGGATGGAGGACACGTCCCTGGTGGACGTCTGTGGCATGATGGGAAGGAGAGGCCTGGAGGGAAGAACTACAACCTGAAAACAGACGAGAAAAAGAAATGAATGATGAGGTTTGGTTCTTCCTGAATGTGAAGCAGCAGTTCAGAGACTTTTCCAACGTTGGATAAAACCTCTGCAGCTCTGCGAGCGTCTGCTGCTGAGGTATAAACTAAAACAGGTCAGGGTTGGGGTTCCAGACCTTCTGAGCCACGGCAGAGAACTTGAGGACGTTCAGGGTCTCGTCGTACATTGAGGCACACTGGTTGATGTTGACGATCATGCAGGCTTTTCCTCGGCCGCAGAAAAAGCTCTGCAGGTAGTGGAGTGAGCTTGCTCTCCCTGAAGGGAACATGCTGGAGCAGCCTGTGGGAGGACAGACAGGAAACCAGTATGAAACCAGTATAAAACCAGTATAAAACCAGAAAAAAACCAGAATAGAACCAGTATGAAACCAGAATAGAACCAGTATAAAACCAGTATAAAACCAGAAAAAAAACAGAAAAAAACCAGAATAGAGACAGAATAAAACCAGAATAAAACCGGAATAGAACCAGTATAAAACCAGTATAAAACCAGAATACAACCAGAATAGAGCCAGTAGAGAGCCAGAATAAAACCTGACTAGAACCTGATTAGAACCAGAATAGAACCAGTATAAAACCAGAACAGAACCAAAACAGAACAGAACAGAACCAGAATAAACCAGAATAGAACCAGAACGTTGGAAATGGAGGCCAGTATGGCAAAAAAAAGGTAATTCTCTTCAACAGGAGAAAAAGATTTCTGATCTAAACTGAACTAAAATCAGTGACAGAAGGATGGATCAGAAGGATCAATCAGAAGGATGGATCAGGAGGATGGATCAGGAGGATGGATCAGAAGGATGGATCAGAAGGATGGATCAGAAGGATGGATCAGGAGGATGGATCAGGAGGATGGATCAGGATGGATCAGAAGGATGGATCAGGAGGATGGATCAGAAGGATGGATCAGGAGGATGGATCAGAAGGATGGATCAGGAGGATGGATCAGGAGGATGGATCAGGAGGATGGATCAGAAGGATGGATCAGAAGGATGGATCAGGAGGATGGATCAGGAGGATGGATCAGGAGGATGGATCAGAAGGATGGATCAGAGGATGGATCAGAGGATGGATCAGGAGGAGGAGGATGGATCAGAAGGATCAGAAGGAGGATCAGAAGGATGGATCAGGAGGATGGATCAGGAGGATGGATCAGAAGGATGGATCAGAAGGATGGATCAGAAGGATGGATCAGGAGGATGGATCAGGAGGATGGATCAGAAGGATGGATCAGAAGCATGGATCAGGAGGATGGATCAGGAGGATGGATCAGGAGGATGGATCAACGCTCACTTGTTCTGCTGATTGTGTCGTAGAGCGCTGATGCATTTTCCCAGAATGAGCAGCGACGTGTTGATGTTTCCCGCCTCTTTCAGACGCTCTCCTTTATTCTGGCGTCTTGGCGCAGCGCTCCGACCCGGCCAGGTCGCACAGACAGAGTCTGGAAGAAGACCAGAACATTTCAGACGGGTTAGGGTTAGGGATCAGGGTTAGGGAACAGGGTTAGGGAACAGGGTTAAGGATCAGGGTTAGGGTTAGGGATCAGGGTTAGGGAACAGGGTTAGGGAACAGGGTTAGGGATCAGGGTTGGGGTTAGGGATCAGGGTTAGGGTTAGGGTTCAGGGTTAGGGATCAGGGTTAGGGTTAGGGATCAGGGTTAGGGATCAGGGTTAGGGAACAGGGTTAGAGATCAGGGTTAGGGTTTAGGGGTTAGGGAACAGGGTTAGGGAACAGGGTTAGGGGTTAGGGAACAGGGTTAGGGATCAGGGTTAGGGATCAGGGTTAGGGGTTAGGGAACAGGGTTAGGGATCAGGGTTAGGGATCAGGGTTAGGAGTTAGGGTTAGGGATCAGGGTTAGGGATCAGGGGGTTAGGGTTAGGGTTAGGGAACAGGGGTTAGGGATCAGGGTTAGGGTTAGGGAACAGGGTTAGGGATCAGGGTTAGGGGTTAGGGAACAGGGTTAGGGTAGGGTTAGGGTTAGGGATCAGGGGGGTTAGGGTTAGGGAACAGGGTTAGGGAACAGGGTTAGGGATCAGGGGGAGGGTTCAGGGTTAGGGAACAGGGTTGGGGATCAGGGTTAGGGAACAGGGTTAGGGATCAGGGTTAGGGGTTAGGGATCAGGGTTAGGGGTTAGGGAACAGGGTTAGGGTTAGGGTTAGGGAACAGGGTTAGGGAACAGGGTTAGGGATCAGGGTTAGGGGTTAGGGGTTAGGGATCAGGGTTAGGGAACAGGGTTAGGGGTTAGGGAACAGGGTTAGGGATCAGGGTTAGGGGTTAGGGAACAGGGTTAGGGATCAGGGTTAGGGGTTAGGGTTAGGGGTTAGGGGTTAGGGAACAGGGTTAGGGATCAGGGTTAGGGTTAGGGAACAGGGTTAGGGATCAGGGTTAGGGGTTAGGGAACAGGGTTAGGGATCAGGGTTAGGGTTAGGGAACAGGGTTAGGGATCAGGGTTAGGGGTTAGGGAACAGGGTTAGGGATCAGGGTTATGGTTAGGGATCAGGGTTAGGGTTAGGGAACAGGGTTAGGGATCAGGGATCAGGGTTAGGGAACAGGGTTAGGGGTTAGGGATCAGGGTTAGGGAACAGGGTTAGGGATCAGGGTTAGGGGTTAGGGATCAGGGTTAGGGTTAGGGAACAGGGTTAGGGAACAGGGTTAGGGTTAGGGATCAGGGTTAGGGAACAGGGTTAGGGTTAGGGAACAGGGTTAGGGATCAGGGTTAGGGAACAGGGTTAGGGTTAGGGAACAGGGTTAGGGATCAGGGTTAGGGAACAGGGTTAGGGTTAGGGTTAGGGTTAGGGTTAGGGTTAGGGATCAGGGTTAGGGAACAGGGTTAGGGATCAGGGTTAGGGAACAGGGTTAGGGGTTAGGGATCAGGGTTAGGGTTAGGGGTTAGGGATCAGGGTTAGGGAACAGGGTTAGGGATCAGGGTTAGGGAACAGGGTTAGGGATCAGGGTTAGGGAACAGGGTTAGGGATCAGGGTTAGGGGGTTAGGGAACAGGGTTAGGGATCAGGGTTAGGGGTTAGGGATCAGGGTTAGGGTTAACAGGGTTAGGGATCAGGGTTAGGGGTTAGGGATCAGGGTTAGGGAACAGGGTTAGGGATCAGGGTTAGGGAACAGGGTTAGGGAACAGGGTTAGGGGTTAGGGATCAGGGTTAGGGAACAGGGTTAGGGATCAGGGTTAGGGAACAGGGTTAGGGTTAGAGATCAGGGTTAGGGATCAGGGTTAGGGATCAGGGTTAGGGATCAGGGTTAGGGTTAGCCCTAAACACTGCAGCCTTCATCTCAGCTCCAGGCTTGAAGGAGACGCTACTCACTCGCTGACAGTTTGGACTCTTGGAGTCCCGGCGTCATCGATCCGCAGAACTCTGATGGAGAAAATGCTGTGACTGCAAAGAAGAGAAAAAAAAAAATGCCAAGTGCCTGAGTGTTTGCTCATTTATGACGGATCAATGTTTTCCAGAGAAATACTGCAGATTTGATCCTGTCAAGGTGCAACATCTTTGACCTGCTTTAGGTTGTGGTCTGGAAGATTTCAGAAGGACTTCTGCTGCCGGTGGTCCTCACCTCCTGCTGGAGAGCTGGTTGAGGCGGGTGGAGGAGAAGCTCTGGTTCCTCCGGCCCAGTTTCACTACTTTGTAGGCCTCTTCGGCGCTGTTCACCTGAATCCAACGCAGATCTGAACGCAAACACAAGACAACGTTTTGTTGTGCACAAGAAGAAACGTGAGAGTTCAGTTTCATGTCTGACTGACTGAGAAAGAGCAGTGAGTTCACGTCACACCAGTGCTGCGGCCCCGCCCACCATACCTTTGATGAAGGCGTTGCCCTTGACGTCCTGCGACAGGCGCAGCGCGGCCCTTCTCGGGGGCCACGCCGGGGGCCACGCCGGGGGCCACCTCCAGGAGGTCGTGGATGTTCTCGTTGTAGATTTCACAGAAAGAAACCCAAACAGAGAAGCTGGCGCTGGTCTCAACGCTCAGGCTGATTTTGTCCTCAGTTGTCCCGAAGATGGAGGAGCCTGCAGGAGACGAGACGTCAGAGTTAGAGTCTGGCTGATCCGGACGTCTCTATGTCCATTTACGTCACCATAATTATGGGCATAATTAATCGATTAATCGATGATTGATCATTTTTTGTCGAAGACATTCATTTTCGTCGATGAACCGAATGTTTTCTTTTTTAAACAATCCGAATGTAGGTTGTCAGTGCACGTCCTGAAACAATGCGATGCATTTCTCTGTGCCACCGATATAAATTTGCCACCAGGGGGCAACATTTCACCATCACCCTACCCTGGCTGGACTCAGTTGTTACATGAGAGCTTCTGTAGGTCGTCGCCTAATCATGAAGCGGTCGCAGCGAAGTGTGGCGTGGAACCATTTTAGTTTAGAAAATGACCAAGTGTACTGCAATCACTGCAACGCTAATTACAAATACAATTAATCGACAACGACAATGATGTATCACTTGAACAACGCGCATCCAAGCCTTGTAAAGGACGGTGGAGGCGGTTCATCATCAGCCTAGCCTAGCCTAGCCTAGCCTAGCCTCAACTCCGTGTTAGCACGGACCAGAAGGAGCTGCAGTGCACATCGAGCACACAACAAGCGCATCTTTTTAAGAAACAAAAAGCCTGTAATACTGGCGCCTTGATATAATTTGTCCTTAAGTAGTCTCCTCGATATCTCTTGTTTTATTATCGTTGTTTTTTTAAAGAAAAGAAACAGGAAATGTCATGTTATTGTCGACCACGAACATCCGGTTCACTGAACACATCTGCGCATGCGCGGGCCATAGCAACCAGGCCATAGCAACCAGGCCATAGCAACCAGGCCATAGCAACCAGGCCAAAGGGAAAAAACAAACGTCACGCCGATATCAAGAATATTTGTGATAGTTTTCAATATAAAAATGTTAATGATTAATTGATTATTAATCATTAATTCTCCGGACGATCGACGAATAAATCTCGACCAAATGCCCATCCCTAGCTGAAACATGATCTGACGTTTACCTTCCAGAAGGGACTTATTGGAGTTCAACACGCTGGCGTTGCTCTTCTCGTTCTGAAAGAGAGAAACGTCGCTGATGCTTCTAAGTTTTCACTGCAGACTCATCATCCAAAACAACACAGAGCCAATGAAATGAACCCTGACGTGGAGCCGTTCAAGCACACCTGCTCTGATGCCCCGCCCATTAAACACCGCACCTCTTTAAACTGCCTCACGAGGCTCCTCTTGAACAAGGCTTCCTCGGTCTGCTGCTCCGGGCTGAGTCTGGTGAACTCCCGGCAGCGGTGAGGCTTGACGCTCATCCCGGGGAAGAGCCGCTCCTCAATACTGCTGAACATCACGGCCAGAGAGCGGGGGAGGATCCCAGCATCGGCGTCGGGACCTTCGGCGACAGAGACGGGTCATCAGCTGACAGAGCTTCACAGCGGGACGTCCTCCTGGTCTGGGACTTTTGACATTTTTTAATGTTTTTAGCATTCAAAAGATGTGCAAAGTTACAAAGTGATCTTCCTGATCTAGTCAGCCTTTTGTTTAATAACCAGTGAGAAGATGCTTCGATGAACATTTAGAGCTCACAGCTGCCTCCTGCTCAGCTAAAATAAGATAAAAATATCCTGCTCTTGGTTTCAGGGTGTTACGCGCTTCCATGAGAGGAACTGAAGAACATTTATCTTTGACAGCAAACTCCCAACAAAATCCAAATATACACCTAAACCAGCTGTGACAGGTCTCTGTCCGCCAGGAAGGAGGAGACGAGGACGCACAAGACAGACAAGAAGAGGACACGGTCTGTGTGACTGAAGAGGACTGCAGCTTTCCAAACCTGCAGAGACGTCAATACATGAAGGGACAAAATCTGATACTGTACCTAAAAATGTAAAAGTCTTTCCCGCGTTAGTGACTCCGTACGTGAAAACAAGAGAGTTTCCTCCTTCCAGAACATCTTTCACCAGGTCTTTCACTGTGCCTGCGAACAGCTGAGTCTGGGTCGTCTCAGGACCGTAGACCTGCATGGACAGAGACAAACCCTCAGCAGATCAACACTTCCATCAGGGTTGGGGTCAGGGGTCAGGGTTGGAGTCTGGGGTCAGGGTTGGAGTCTGGGGTCAGTGTTGGAGTCTGGGGTCAGGGTTGGAGTCTGGGGTCAGTGTTGGAGTCTGGGGTCAGGGTTGGAGTCTGGGGTCAGGTTGGAGTCTGGGGTCAGGGTTGGAGTCTGGGGTCAGGGTTAGAGTCTGGGGTCAGGGTTGGGGTCTGGGGTCAGGGTTGGAGTCTGGGGTCAGGGTTAGGGTCTGGGGTCAGGGTTAGGGTCTGGGGTCAGGGTTAGAGTCTGGGGTCAGGGTTAGGGTCTGGGGTCTGGGTTAGAGTCTGTGGTCAGGGTTAGGGGCGGAGTCTAACCTTGGAGAACTGGAAGCGCTGTCCGGCGTGAGGAAGGGATCTTTCCACGCTGAGTCTCGCTGTCAGAGACAGACTGGGAGGTTTGAGCAGAACTGCATCATGGGATTCGATGGTGATGCAGTCCTGGGACGAACAGAGTGTTAGGGTTTAGGGGTTAGGGGTTTAGGGGTTGGAGGATCTGAGCTCCTATTTCTGTCATCACGTCAGCAGCTTGTTTTACCTGCGACTCCCCGCTGCTGCTCTCTGCTGAGGTGAAGGGTCTGACTCTCAGGTAGACCTGCAGGTGCTCTCGTTCCTCCATGCAGGAACGCTGCAGATCACATGACAGTGAGACGACAACCAGAAAGACAGGGTACACGAGCACAACTGCTTTTATATTATCCTAAAGTATAAAATTAAAACACCAAGTGATAAGATTCCGCTGGCATTTCAACCAAACATGTGTTTTCCACCATAAAACCTAAACCCTAAAACCTAAACCCTAAACCCTAAACCCTAAACCTTAAATCCTAAACCCTAAACTTCAAACCCTAAATCCTAAACCCTAAATCCTAAACCCTAAACCCTAAACCTTAAACCCTAAATCCTAAACCCTAAATCCTAAACCCTATATATAAAAGCCTATGTTGTTGTGAATTGTAAACAGCCTTTAAAAAGTAAAACCCTCTTAAAAAAGTAAAATCTGATTTTTTTTTTTTTGTCTGTAAACTGCTCGCGCATTCCCAGGAATCTTTGCAACTTATGTTTTCGCGTCACGCAATGCCCTGCAGTGTTATTCAAAATGACTACGGGAGAGCTGAAAAAGAAGTTTGTTAATGGACAGTACAAAGTTGTTGCCAAAACCTCCACGAAACTAAAATCAGACGTTTGGAAGTATTTTGGATGTGTGTCAGATAGTGAGAACAACATCGTTGAAGGATTCACTGCCTGTAAGAAATGCCTTAAAGTGTTTGTGCGTGACAGCCAAAAGTGTGGGACATCCTCTCCAGAAGCATGCCGACACCTGTGCTAGCTTTGAAAACCCATCCAAGTCTGTCCTTGAACATTTTGTTAAGAAAACGGCATTACTGCAGGTGCCTCGCAAAGAAGACAAAGACGCTATAACCAAACTGTGCGTGAATTTTGTGTGCAACGATATTCGACCCTTTGGATCTGTACATGGGCGAGGGCTTTTTAGCATTAGCACAGGGGCTTATTGATGTTGGTGCACGAGCTGGCCATGTAGATGCTAACCAACGCCTGCCTGATCCCACCACCGTTTCCCGTGGAGTGACCAGATATACGGAGGAAATTCAAAATGCAACTGTCAGAGCACAATGGTGCCGTTACTTTAGAAATATGGACGGATGACTACAGAAAAACTGGCTACCTCTGCGTCCACCTGTAGGATATTCCGATTGAGTGATCGCATCTAAATGGCCTGTACAGGTAGGCAGATGTATCTGTACTTTTGCGCAGGTTAGCCCACGTTATTTTTAGTTCGTATGTGTGCACGGCATGGCTCTCCCCAAATTCAGAAATGACTGTGATATAGGCTTGGGCGGTATTACGGTAATACCGTGTACTTCCGGTATTTAAAAATAGCGGCGGTATCAGTTTAAATACCGTCATTAAAAAATGCAATGAATGATTTCTGTGGTTTAAAGTTTAGTTTAGTTTCTCTCCTGTATCGCTGTGCGTTCTGCTTTATTTTACCGTTTATTCGTGTTCGCTCACAGCTGATCTCGGTTTGACTCGTCCTGTTAAGGTACTGACGATGAAAACAACACTTCCTGAGTTTGCTGCTTCAAAATAAAAGCTTTTAATTAAACTAATAATGTTGGACTTTTATGTTGAAGAATTTATAGGAAGTGAAACGTCCAGCTTCAGACACTTTACTATAAAGCGCGTTTCAGCAAACAAACACCTCGGCAGCAGAGAGCAGCTGGAGCAGAGAAGGAACAGTTAAAACAACAGTGAAAAGCAAGAAATACACAAATAAATAACAACTGTAGTTGAGCCAACTTTATATTGAAGCACTGAACTGCTGTTTCGAGGTAAACTCGCCTTTTTTTCCCCAGGCGCGTCAACGCTAGGAATAGTACAGCACCGTAAAGCCCCGCGGCAGCGCGCCTGGGGTACATAATGGGGGGGGGGGGCTGTTTTCACGCGCGGCGTCCGCCGGCGGTGTGTGTGTTCGCCTTAATAGTCACGGGAATACCGTATACCCCGGTAAAATGTGAGGGAAGTTTGACGGTATCAAAATTTGGATACCGCCCAAGCCTACTGTGATAGGGCCTACATTTTTGTTTCTATGTTAAGGCAACGTGTCGGCCACTGAACTTCATTATTTCACTTGCCTAGTGTTGCGGCAATAAACGTCTGCATTTCATTTTGGCTCTGATTTATTTGAACTCGGGTACGGTTCGGGTAACGGGTCTATTTATAGCGGTTGGGGTCAGGTGGATCGAAATGGTGGGACGTTTGTGTGTCGGAATAGCGGTATTTCGGGATTTTGATGTGTCTAACCGTCCCGACAGAACGGTGTTTTGAGAGTTTTCGTGCGTTGACTTGATACTTGATAAATGGTGGTATGTCGGAATGGCAGCATGGCAGGGCATTTAAACCTTATTGGTTAACAGTTATTAATCGTTAAAGGGCGTCGGTTAACGGTTATAAAAGAAATCCAAAATGTGCATCCCTAGTTCTAAAGCAGGTCTACAGCAGGTCTAAATCAGGTCTACAGCAGGTCTAAATCAGGTCTACAGCAGGTCTAAATCAGGTCTACAGCAGGTCTAAATCAGATCTACATAGGGGTCGCACGGTATATGTATTCGTCCCGTACCGTCACGGTACGGGGGTCACGGTTCGGTGCGCGCAGTTTCACGGAGAGTACACACGGTACAGATGTTTAATATTGATTTCTGAACGCGGAACTATTATTTCGTTGAAGTTTCCTTCAGGACACATTTAAGCACTGCCCCCTGTAAGCTCTGACCGCAAGCAGTAGGCTCAGAAATCGGCTAAGCCCCACCAACAACGATGGCAAGTGGCGAAGAGTTAGAAGACCCGCCTTCGTCCTTTAAATCAGTGGTGTGGGAAAACTTTGGCTTCCCCGTGACTTACAACAGTGATGGCGATAGAGTGGTAGACAAAACGAAGACAGTCTGCCGACGTTGTTCGGCAACTGTCCATTACGTGAGTGGGAACACTTCAAACATGCTATCACATGTCCGGCGACCACCACCCAGACATGCCCATCACCGGGACGAGAGGCGAAAGAAAAGTGTGCAATTACGTCTCCCAACTGTTTTTTACAACAGCCCCTTGACACAATGCGTGCAGAGCAAAAAAAAAAATTACCGAAGCGATCGGAATTTACATTGCATCCGCCATGCGCCCATATTCCACTATAGACGAGGCAGGATTTCGATATTTATTACATGTGCTCGAACCTCGCTATACTCCTCCAGCCTCCACCCATGTAAGGCCAATCAGTAGTGCCAGCCTTGTACAACAAGACGAGAGTAATTGTGGAAGAGGAATTAAAAAACCGCGCATTCAGTTGCGCTAACTACTGATTCATGGACTTCTCGGGCAACGGAAAGTTTCCTGACAGTCACAGCTCACTTCATCAGCTCAGAGTGGGACATGAGGTCCGTCGTTCTGCAAACGCGCCCCTTACATGAACAACACACAAGCATCCATCTGGCTGAGAAGCTGAAGGAGGTCGTGAGCGAATGGAAGTTAGAAAGACCTGGGATGCCAATAGCCGTCACAACAGACAATGCGAGGAACATTGTTAATGCCGTCGGTGAAGCCGGGCTCGGTCCGCAAATTGGGTGCTTTGCACATACACTCAATCTGGCTGCAAAAAAAGCCCTCGAGATCAAACAAGTGTCTCATGTGCTTGCAAAAATTAGATCTACCGTTTCATTTTTCCACCGCAGCACCAGCGCAGCCTACCTTTTAGAGAATAAACAAGAAATGCTGGGCTTGCCTAAACACTGCCTCATTAATGATGTCGCAACTCGGTGGGACTCGAGCTTTGAAATGGTTGAGCGTTATCTCGAGCAGCAAGCAGCTGTTTATTCTGCCTTGGCAGAGAAGAATGTGAGAAGCAAAGGCATCGGGAATCTTTCGGATTTGGAGCTGTCCCATGCAGAGGCCATAGTCGAGGTGATGAGACCTCTGAAAACAATCACGGCAGTGATGAGCACGGAAAGCACTCCATCCATTTCCATGATCCTGCCACTGCAGACAACACTCCTAAAATCAACAGAAACCAATACAGCCGATTCTCTGGTTGTAAAAGAAATGAAGACTGCCATCAGGGACAACTTTCAAAGCCGATATAATGACCCAGACCTCCAGGACTTTTTAAATAAATGTACAGCACTGGATCCCAGGTTTAAAACACTCAATCACTTGGATCCAGCCTGTCAGCAGAAAGTGCACGAAGAGCTCATCAGAGAAGTTCTGGGCCGGGCAGAAAAGGTATGGATATAAATTATTATTATTATTATTATTATTATTATTATTATTATTATTATTATTATCCTGCCTACCCAGATGAGACTTGGCCAGGTATTGCAATGGCTGTTAGTCTATCTGCAATACTAAAAAAAAACTCCAGGTGGCCATATTATTTTGTTAATATGTATTGTCTATAAATTGTATTCCTTAAGGAAATACAAAGGAATCTAATTCTTTTTTTAATGTTATTGTGTTTTTGTCATTTAATTATGCAGAATGAAACCCCCCAGTCTGCAGAGGAGCACAGTCCTCCATCTACATCACATGCTGCTACATCTACATCACAAGCTGAGGCAGAAGATACTGAGGAATCCTCTTCCCAACCTCCTATGAAGAGGTCAGCCATGGCAGAACTGTTTGGCTCACTGTTCACATCTGAACAAGGAAACCAGACAAATTTGAAACGGCAGCTGACAGAAGAGGTCAGTGGTTATCTGGCAAGGGAGTGCCCCCCAGTTGACTCTGACCCACTTCTCTGGTGGAAAAAGCATGAGTCCATTTATCCCAATCTAGCTGTATTGGCAAAAAGTTACCTGGCCATACCTGCCACTTCAGTACCCAGTGAAAGGGTCTTTTCAACGGCAGGTGACATAGTAACAGCCACCAGATCAACACTCAGCACTGACAGTGTTGACAAACTTGTTTTCTTGAAAAAGAATCTGAAAATTCAGTGAAGGTGCAGTACACAGCTGTACATTTTTTTTTTGTTTGAGTGTTTTGTTTTGTTTTGTTTTCTTTTTTAAGCAAAATTCTGTTTTATGTTAAAATGTTAGCCTAAAATTAATAAGTACTGCAGCTGTACAGAGTTGATTTTTTTTTCTAAATGCAAATGCTTAAAACAACATTGTGTTGTGGCCTATGAAGCCTGTAGCTCATGTTCACTGTAACAGTAACAATAAAAAGTTGCCTTTGACGAAAGCCTTTTGTTATGTTTTTTTTTTTCCTGCACTGTACCGAAAACGTACCGAACCGTAGGGTCTCAACCGAGGTACGTACCGTACCGTGGGTTTTCTGTACCGTGCGACCCCTAGATCTACAGCAGTTCTAAAGCAGGTCTACAGCAGATCTAAATAAGGTCTACAGATGGTCTACAGCAGTTCTAAATCAGGTCTACAGCAGGTCTAAATCAGATCTACAGCAGATCTAAATAAGGTCTACAGCAGACCTAAATAAGGTCTACAGGTGGTCTACAGCAGGTCTAAATCAGGTCTACAGTAGGTCTAAATCAGGTCTACAGCAGGTCTACTGCTGGTCTACAGCAGGTCTACAACAGGTCTACAGCAGGTCTAAACCAGGTCTACAACAGGTCTACAGCAGGTCTAAACCAGGTCTAAAGCAGGTCTACTGCTGGTCTACAGTAGGTCTAAACCAGGTCTAAATCAGGTCTAAACCAGGTCTACAAAGCAGGTCTACAGTAGGTCTAAACCAGGTCTAAATCAGGTCTAAATCAGGTCTAAACCAGGTCTACAGCAGGTCTAAAGCAGGTCTACTGCTGGTCTACAGTAGGTCTAAACCAGGTCTAAACCAGGTCTAAATCAGGTCTACAGCAGTTCAACTGCTGGTCTACAGTAGGTCTAAACCAGGTCTACAGCAGGTCTACTGCTGGTCTAAACCAGGTCTACAGCAGGTCTACTGCTGGTCTACAGTAGGTCTAAACCAGGTCTAAATCAGGTCTAAATCAGGTCTAAATCAGGTCTACAGCAGGTCTACTGCTGGTCTACAGCAGGTCTAAATCAGGTCTAAACCAGGTCTAAATCAGGTCTAAACCAGGTCTACAGCAGTTTCAACTGCTGGTCTACCTGTGAATCCGGTAAAGAGCTGCATTCCTGTGAGGAGTCTCTCTTCATCTCTTCAGCCTCATCGATCAGGCTTGATTCCATCATCCTCCTGAAAACACACAAACACACCTTTAAAAAGGGTCGAGTCTGCACACAGTACGACCCTCTAAAATACCGGAATTTCTGGGAAAAACACATTATTTGTGAAACACTTCCGGCCAACGGTTGGTTTCTTTTTGCAGCGTTTCAACAGAAACCTGCTGATCTCAGTTTAACCCGTCACTGTCTGTGTTTTCTAAATATCTGATAAAAGTCTCTAATTGTTACAGGACTTTATCAAGAAATAACCCAGCTTCTTACACGGCTTCAATTAAAGAACTCAGAGCCGTTTCACGTTTCTGCACTGAAAAAAGTGAAGCGTCAGGCTAGCTAACTGCTAACGGCCGCACCTGTCAATCAGTAGAGCAGGACAACTTTTTAGGGTTTTTTTCAGTCAGTTTCAGCTTCTCGGTAAAACATCTCGGTGTTTATATTCCAGACGCGATAGTGACTTAAAGGCGCCTACCTGGACGTTATGTGTGTAACATCAGGGGAAATACTTTAGTGTCGTAACTAACGTTGAGCTAAAACACAACAACAGCCGCCGTCTGAGTTTGAAACGGACCAATCAGGTTCGAGCAGGAAGTGCGCATGCGTCTTAGCTGCTGTTGTTACGTCATGTTTCTGGATTTTTTTGGGGGCAGTTGTAATACTTGTGAGCACATAAAACGTTCCTTCCGTTCCTTAACCCGCAACTGACCTAATGATTGATGTCAAATATTCACAATATTTTAAAGATTTTACCCTTTTAAATGCCAGGTTTTTATCATGATGTACCATGTTTTTAAATGAAAAAAAACAAACATTTGAAGTAAATAGAAATTGAATGATTTTTAATATATTGATGAGTGGATATTGGATTATTACAGCTTGTGATGTGTCAGGGATTTGCAGCAACACTCACTTTTATTCATTATTATTTGTGCAGTGTCAAAGTATAAAGTATTTAAGTTTAAAAGATATAAATATTCCACATTAACCCTTAAGGCCTGTTGTGAACATTTTACGAGGTTTTAATTCTTTATTTTGAACTCCTTCAGACTGCATGTTTCAACTCACTTCCATTAAATAAAAGCATGTCAGTATCTGTGGGTGTCCTCCTGGGCTTTTGTCTCAGAATCATTCTTCTCACTGATCTCCACCAGATGGTGCTGTTTCGACCATGTTCAGGATGTCCACTAGATGGCGCTGTCCCAACTGACTCCTGACTCCCTATCAGGATGAAACCCTGAAAAGCATGTGTGACGTCTCTCAGGCTGGAATAATTCAAGACAGTTTTTTTTTTTCTGTCACAGAAGTTCATTTAATCTTCTGATGATGGAGACAGTTATGTTCAGATTCATGACAACTTTATTTTGACTGAAAGCTTCATAAATATTCTGATAAACATTTCCCTCCACATTTATACGTGGTGGTAATACCGTACATGTCTGCGTGCACACATGTGCGCTAAAGTGCTTTGCACTGGTTGGTTTTATCACCTCAGATTACAGTAAGTGTTTACAACAATCCTGTTAATGAGGAGAGAAGGACACACGAGCATCTTTGAACCCACAGACGAGCAGAAAACGACCTTCGCTCAGATTAATGACGTGCTGTCATTTAGGCTCAGAGGCTCCATAAATAAAAGCACTAACAGGATATTTTACCCATCGTCAGGCACATTTTTATGGAGCCCCATTTTGGTCATAATTCAATGAATAAATGAGTCTATTATTATGAAACACAGGCGTTTATTATTATGAAATATTTCCCATTATTATAAAATATATGTGTATTATTATGTAATATTTCCCATTATTATGAAAAAAAATGTAAATATTATGAAATATATTTTTATTGTTAATTAATCTTAGCTTAATGCATAATAGTTTATTTCAGAATGGCTTTTTTATCTTAGAATGAGTTTTTACATAATAATGACATTTTGCCAGTGGGCGGGACCAGTGGTTGACCTGCACGCTCATTGGCTGATCCTTCACCATTCTACACTCTGACATCCACTAGATGATCTTTCTCCTGTCGCCATGCCGTCAAAATCAAGTTTTCCCTACATTTCGCGCAACGTTTCTTAGTCGATGTGAACTTTTAACCGTAAACTGAGGTGCATTCTGCCACCTACTGGCCTGGAGTATAACTGCACCTCTCGCCCACTATCGATATTCACTGTTCTGTTGCTAATGCCTGAATGAAAGAGCAGCCAATCACATAAATGGCTCCGCCCTCTCTGCTGTGATTGACACACAAATCCTTCTTATGAAAAACAAAGCCATTATGTAAAAGTTCATTCTTATGAAAAATGAAACCATTATCATAATAATGGGAAATATTTCATAATAATAAACGCCTGTATTTCATAATAATAATAGACTCATTTATTCATTGAATTATGACCCAAACGGGGCTCCATACATTGTACCCACAAGCTGCAAGTATGAGAAGGTTTTCTGCTACTTTATGCCAAATAACAGAGTTTGTGCACATTCCTGAAGCTTAACGGTAACGTGCACATTAACTGTGGTGGACTGAACAAACAGGCTTTTGGAAAACAAACTTCTTTCAGCTATATGAGCACGTGGTGAAGTTGTACAAGTCTAGGTTTTTCATATCAAATCACAGTAAAAAAAAAAAGTTAAAATAAAATACATATTCACATTTTTATTTCTGGGTCTAACTTGAAAAACGATCAGTGTATTGACAGTTATGATTATATTGAATCAATGTCTCAGTGTTGATTGATGGATCATTACTGAACAGCAGCTGTGATCTGTTTCCTATGGACCAGCGGAGGTCAAGTCTGACCAGCAGAGGTCAGATCGGACCAGCAGAGGTCAGATCGGACCAGCAGAGGTCAAGTCTGACCAGCAGAGGTCAAATCCAACCAGCAGAGGTCAGATCGGACCAGCAGAGGTCAAGTCTGACCAGGAGAGGTCAAGTCTGACCAGCAGAGGTCAGATCGGACCAGCAGAGGTCAAATCCAACGAGCAGAGGTCAGATCTGACCAACAGAGGTCAGATCTGACCAGCAGAGGTCAAGTCTGACCAGCAGAGGTCAGATCTGACCGGCGGAGGTCAGATCGGACCAGCAGAGGTCAGATCGGACCAGCAGAGGTCAAGTCTGGCCAGCAGAGGTCAGATCGGACCAGCAGAGGTCAAATCCAACGAGCAGAGGTCAGATCTGACCAACAGAGGTCAGATCTGACCAGCAGAGGTCAAGTCTGACCAGCAGAGGTCAGATCTGACCAGCGGAGGTCAGATCGGACCAGCAGAGGTCAGATCGGACCAGCAGAGGTCAAATCCAACCAGCAGAGGTCAGATCAGCAGAGGTCAGATCGGACCAGCAGAGGTCAGATCGGACCAACAGAGGTCAGATCTGACCAGCAGAGGTCAAGTCTGACCAGCAGAGGTCAGACCGGACCAGCAGAGGTCAGATCGGACCAGCAGAGGTCAGATCGGACCAGCAGAGGTCAGATCGGACCAACAGAGGTCAGATCTGACCAGCAGAGGTCAGATCGGACCAGCAGAGGTCAAATCCAACCAGCAGAGGTCAAATCCAACCAACAGAGGTCAGATCTGACCAGCAGAGGTCAGATCGGACCAACAGAGGTCAGATCTGACCAGCGGAGGTCAGATCGGACCAGCGATGGTCTTTACTGAAGCATAATTCACCTCATGTGCATCAAAAGCTTTCAACTCGTGGTGGACTTTGGAGAGAACGATGATCTACGTCAAGGTTCTTTATCACGGTAGCAACGAGTTGGTAAAAGGCAAAGTGAGCATCAGCGTGGAGGCCAGTTGTCTGCAGGAGACCACGTCAGAGTCCCATAATCCATATTTAATCCATATTTAATCCAGATGTATGCTGATGGAGGGCAAGTGGAAACAAGGTGCTAATCAACAGGATTATGGAAAGATTTTGGAGGAAGAATATCAGATATATTTGATTTCATTGATCCAGTCAGAGTCTGCCAGGCTGCTCATTCAGAGCCACTCTTTCCATGCATGGTGGAAATAATTATGTCTGATTTGATTTGATGTTTATTTTAGTTCATTTTCACTATATTTTTTTTTTTTTGCTCTGTACTGGCCTACTGTGACATAATAAAGGCTTTATCATCTTTTATCTGTAATATAATCAAAAGACGTATGTATATAGATCGGTGTGTATACATTGAGTATAATTTTTGTTTATTTTTTTATTCTTTGGGGGGAATATGTCCATTTAATATTTAGATGTATTTACAAGAGGTTCTATATGTTTCTAAATTATGGTTATGCACATGTGTCAGTATATATTGATTTATGCATTATTATATATTTTATAAATATATTATATTTATTTTCAGACACATAGATTCACGATAGTGTTAAAATTGTCTATGCTTTAAAAGATTGTTTTGACATGTCTGGAATGAATCAATAAAATGAAAATGAAAAATGAAATAAAAAGGCATCTTGTTTAAAAGCAGGATCATTCATTTATTGTTTCAATCCATAAATACAAATCAAAATGAACAAAGATCTTTAAAACATGTACATCAGAGCCTGTTCTAACTCCATCGACGTCCTCTGACCCGTCGGTATCATTTCAGCTCCTCCCACCGCCGCCTGCCTCTCTGGCTTCAGTCTTTCACTGCTTAATTACCTAACTTAATTACCACCACCAAGGAGGTTATGTTTCTGTCTGTGTTCAAGATAACTCAAAAAAGTTATGGATGGATTTTGGTGATATTTTCAGGAGTTGTCAGAAATATGAAAAGGACGAACTGATTTCATTTTGGCTGTGATCCGGAAGAAATCCTGGAATTTGGATCACTTTCAAATTTTCCATAACATTGTGGCCAATGTGGCCAAAAACTTTGTTTTTCAATATCTCTGTTAATTATTGTCCAAAACTCAGGACATTTGACTCAGGGATTGATTATGGGAACCTCTATCAGATTTCAAAGGCTGATCCAGATCTGATCCAGATCTGATCCAGAACAAGGACTTCATCACAATCTGTAATTCGCTACATTGGGGTTGTGCTTGGCAGAGGTCTGCGCTCTCACCGGTCTCCAGACCAGCTGGAGACCAGACCATCAGTAGACCTGCTGGAGACCAGCAGTAGACCAGCAGTAGACGAGCTGTAGACCAGCTGTAGACCAACAGGAGACCAGCTGTATATCTGCATTAGACCTGCTGTAGACCAGTAGTAGACTTGCAGGAGACCAGCTGTAGACCAGCAGTAGACCAGTTGAAGACCAGCAGTAGACCAGCTGTAGACCAGCAGTAGACCAGCTGGAGACCAGCAGTAGACTTGCAGGAGACCAGCTGTAGACCAGCAGTAGACCTGCAGTAGACCTGCTGTAGACCTGCAGTAGACCAGCAGTAGACCTGCAGTAGACCAGCTGTAGACCAGCAGTAGACCTGCAGTAGACCTGCAGTAGACCAGCAGTAGACCTGCTGTAGACCAGCTGTAGACCAGCAGTAGACCTGCTGTAGACCTGCAGTAGACCAGCAGTAGACCAGCAGGAGACCAGCAGTAGACCTGCTGTAGACCAGCTGTAGACCTGCAGGAGACCAGATGTAGATCTGCATTAGACCAGCTGTAGACCTGCTGGAGACCAGCAGTAGACCAGCTGGAGACCAGCAGTAGACCAGCTGTAGACCAGCAGTAGACCAGCTGGAGACCAGCAGTAGACCAGCTGTAGACCAGCTGTAGACCAGCTGGAGACCAGCTGTAGACCAGCAGTAGACCAGCTGGAGACCAGCAGTAGACCAGCTGTAGACCAGCAGTAGACCAGCTGGAGACCAGCTGGAGACTTGCAGGAGATGAGCAGTAGACCAGCTGTAGACCAGAAGTAGACCAACAGGAGACCAGCTGTAGACCTGCTTTAGACCAGCTGTAGACCAGTAATAGACCTGCTGTAAACCAGCAGTAGACCTGCTGTAGACCAGCTGTAGACCAGCAGTAGACCAGGAGTAGACCTGCAGTAGACCATCAGTAGACCTGCAGTAGACCATCAGTAGACCTGCAGTAGACCATCAGTAGACCTGCAGTAGACCAGCAGCAGACCTGCAGGAGACCATCAGTAGACCATCAGTAGACCTGCTGTAGACCAGCTGCAGACCAGCAGTGGACCATCAGTAGACCAGCTGTAGACCAGCAGTAGACCAGCAGGAGACCTGCAGGAGAGCTGCAGTAGACCAGCAGGAGACCAGCTGTAGACCAGCAGTAGACCTGCTGTAGACCTGCTGTAGACAAGCTGTAGATCAGCTGTAGACCAGCAGTAGACCTGCTGTAGACCTGCAGTAGACCAGCAGTAGACCAGCAGGAGACCAGCAGTAGACCAGCAGTAGACCAGCTGTAGACCAGCAGTAGACCTGCTGTAGACCAGCTGTAGACCTGCAGTAGACCTGCTGTAGACCTGCAGTAGACCAGCAGTAGACCAGCAGTAGACCAGCAGTAGACCAGCTGTAGACAAGCTGTAGACCAGCTGTAGACAAGCTGTAGATCAGCTGTAGACCAGCAGTAGACCCGCTGTAGACCTGCAGTAGACCAGCAGTAGACCAGCAGGAGACCAGCAGTAGACCAGCTGTAGACCAGCTGTAGACCAGCAGTAGACAAGCTGTAGACCAGCTGTAGACCTGCTATAGACCAGCAGGAGACCAGCTGTAGATCTGCAGTAGACCTTCTGTAGACCAGCTGTTGACCTGCTATAGACCAGCAGGAGACCAGCTGTAGACCAGCAGTAGGCCTGCTGTAGACCAGCAGGAGACCAGCAGTAGACCAGCAGGAGACCTGCTATAGACCAGCAGGAGACCAGCTGTAGACCAGCAGTAGGCCTGCTGTAGACCAGCTGTAGATCAGCTGTAGACCAGCTATAGACCAGCAGGAGACCAGCTATAGACCAGCTGTAGACCTGCTGTAGACCAGCAGTAGGCCTGCTGTAGACCTGCTGTAGACCAGCTGTAGACCTGCTGTAGACCAGCAGTAGACCAGCTGTAGACCTGCTGTAGACCAGCTGTAGACAAGCAGGAGACCAGCTGTAGACCAGCAGTAGGCCTGCTGTAGACCAGCAGGAGACCAGCAGTAGACCAGCAGGAGACCTGCTATAGACCAGCAGGAGACCAGCTGTAGACCAGCAGTAGACCAGCAGTAGACCTGCTGTAGACCAGCTGTAGACCAGCAGTAGACCTGTTGTAGACCAGCTGTAGACCAGCTATAGACCAGCAGGAGACCAGCTGTAGACCAGCAGTAGGCCTGCTGTAGACCAGCTGTAGACCAGCTATAGACCAGCAGGAGACCAGCAGTAGGCCTGCTGTAGACCTGCTGTAGACCAGCAGTAGGCCTGCTGTAGACCAGCTAGACCCTAGACAGTAGACAGCTGTAGATCAGCTGTAGACCAGCAGTAGCAGTAGACCTGTAGACCACAGACCCTGTAGACCTGCTAGACCATGTAGACCTGCTGTAGACCAGCAGTAGACCTGCAGTAGACCTGCTGTAGACCTGCTGTAGACCTGCTGTAGACCAGCAGTAGGCCTGCTGTAGACCTGCTGTAGACCAGCAGTAGGCCTGTAGACCCTAGACCTGCAGTAGACCTGCTGTAGACCAGCTGTAGACCAGCAGTAGATCAGCTGGAGACCTGCAGTAGACTGCTGTAGACCAGAAGTAGACCAGCAGTAGACCAGCTGTAGACCAGCTGTAGACCTGCTCAGATCATCATCTAGTAAAAAACAGAGCTGCTGGCTGAGATCTTCAAGAGCCTCAGAGTCCTGGCAGCTCGGTGGTCTTGTAGACCAGGAACTGAGCTCGGTGGTCTTGTAGACCAGGAACCGAGCTCGGTGGTTTTGTAGACCAGGAAATGAGCTCAGTGGTCTTGTAGACCAGGAACTGAGCTCGGTGGTCTTGTAGACCAGGAACTGAGCTCGGTGGTTTTGTAGACCAGGAACTGAGCTCAGTGGTCTTGTAGACCAGGAACTGAGCTCGGTGGTCTTGTAGACCAGGAACCGAGCTCGGTGTTCCTGTAGACCAGGAGCCTAGCTCGGTGGTCTTGTAGACCAGAAACCGAGCTCGGTGGTCTTGTAGACCAGGAACTGAGCTCGGTGGTCTTGTAGACCAGGAACTGAGCTCGGTGGTCTTGTAGACCAGGAACTGAGCTCGGTGGTCTTGTAGACCAGGAACTGAGCTCGGTGGTCTTGTAGACCAGGAACTGAGCTCGGTGGTCTTGTAGACCAGGAACTGAGCTCGGTGGTCTTGTAGACCAGGAACTGTCAAAACCCAGAGCTTCATTTTTCAGTATCTGTTCATGAGAATCCAGAAACAGTTTGACGTGAAAGAACAAAATCACCAACAGAAGCAGAAATAAAATGAGAGACTCTTCAAAAAACCTTCTCAGTCCCGCCTCCTTCCTCAGTCCCGCCTCCTTCCTCAGCCCCGCCTCCTTCCTCAGTCCCCCGCCTCCTTCCTCAGTCCTCCGTCACTCATAAAGCATCAACATCTATCAGGTTCAATGTTTCTGGATGTTCAAACCAACGTCTGCCAGCAACCAGATGATTCTCAGTCGGTTTTTCTTCTTTGTGCAAACAATCAACTAAAGTTGCTTCTGTGTTTAAAGAAAGAACAGCAGGAAAAACTAAAGTCCTTTCTGCTTGTTGGTGAGTAAAAATCCAGAAACTATACAACCGCTTAAAGGTCACCATTAAAAAAAAATCACGAAACTAAAAATACAATCTTCTTTTTCTGACACTAATGTTATTAATCAATAAATAAATCACCTTCTCGATGCATCATTCGCTGACTTCAACTCAGCTCTCAGTAAAAGTTAAGAAAAAGAAAGAAACGTCCGTCAGTCGAGACATTGTCCAGCAATATTTGGCAAATCAGTGAATGAGTCAGAGCGAATGATCACAACAACATCCTGATCATTTCACCTGATCAGCCAAAGGTCCCTGACTGAAGTTCAATATTCACAACCAACAGCCTGCAGGGTTGTGGGTTCAGATCCCTGAACCAGGAGGGGCTCAGTTAACAAGAAACATGCGCCAGTTCATGCTGGAAAGACCCACAGCGCCCCCTGCAGGTCACAGCGCCCCCTGCAGGTCACAGCGCCCCCTGCAGGTCACAGCGCCCCCTGCAGGTCACAGCGCCCCCTGCAGGTCACAGCTCCCCCTGCAGGTCGCAGCTCCCCCTGCAGGAGCGATGGGTCTCATTGTCGACCAGCAGGAGTCTCCTCGCTGAAGTTGCACAGGAGGCTCTTGGCTCCGCTCTGCCAGGAGTACAGCGTCTCCAGCGGGGTCTTCCCATCCTGAACAATCAGAAGAATCAGGAGAATCAGAAGAATCAGAACAATCAGGAGAATCAGAACAATCAGAAGAATCAGGAGAATCAGAAGAATCAGAACAATCAGGAGACTCAGAACAATCAGAAGAATCAGAACAATCAGGAGAATCAGAAGAATCAGAACAACCAGAAGAATCAGAACAATCAGAACAATCAGAAGAATCAGAACAATCAGGAGAATCAGAACAATCAGAACAATCAGTAGAATCAGAACAATCAGAACAATCAGAAGAATCAGAACAATCAGGAGAATCAGAACAATCAGAACAATCAGTAGAATCAGGAGAATCAGAAGAATCAGAACAATCAGGAGAATCAGAACAATCAGGAGAATCAGAACAATCAGAAGAATCAGAACAATCAGAACAATCAGAAGACGGTGAATGAAACGTGGACACGTGCAGCGTTTGGTTTGAACCATCAGCTCCTCCAACTACAGTTCGGGGGTTTTTTCTGGTAGCGTTTCTGTTCCTTGACCTCTGACCCCAGACGGACTGAAGACCTCCAGGATGCTCTGTGAAAGCACCGCTGCTGAAGTAATGTTCTGGTTTCACACCAGGGGTCCCATCAGCATCATGGTCGAAGGGCCGGATTAATTCAATTAAATAAATTAAACTACACCTTATCATGATGTTAAATAGATGTTTCTGTATTTGTTATATATTAAAGTTTCAAATATTTAACTCATTGTTATATTAAACTCAGTGTTTGTGGTTGTAAATCTACTCTGGCCACAGGTGATGTTTACAGAGTCCGTTGCCGTGGTAACGGACTGAGTATCGATTACCTTGGTTTCAGAAGTGGAAGCAGTTCTTTGTTTTTCTTGCGGGCTAAACTTAGCATACTTAGATTAAACCTTTTCACGACTGACACCCGCCTCATAACACAAAAGACATTTTGTTTTTTCACCTTGAGGTACAAACTTGTATTCGTTTTCCTGTCGTTCGTGAAACTGTCTTCCTCTTTTCTTGGACATGTTGGGGTTAGTTTGTAGAGGTTTTTCTTAAGTCCATCAGTTCTGAAAACTCATCTCGATGTATTGCTCATGGTGAGATACTGTTATCGTTGTGGGTGACGGCGAAATGCATTGTGGGAGATGTAGTTTATTGTCGATATGCGCTTTAGAGCGGTGTAAGCTAATTTTAAGTCTTATAATATTGGTTTAAAATTTAAGCCAATAAAGCACAAGCGGGCCTTGTATTTGACACGTGTGGTTTACACGATCAGCGCGCATGCACAGCTGGAGAGCGGAGGCGGAATAAAGAGGAGACCTCTTCATGAACGAGGCTGAAGTGTTTCGGACAGAAGGTGACGAGATGGTTTAACTTTAACGATCCTGGACCGCAGAGAGGCCCGCTGGGTCCTGGACTTACACAGTTCTTGGTGTGGAGACCGGCCCCGTACATCATCAGCAGCTTGATCATCTTGAATCTGTTGATCCTCACGGCATCGTGCATGGGCGTGTCTCCGTCCTGCAGACGGGAGGACAGACGGGAGGACAGACGGGAGGACAGACGGGAGGACAGACGGGAGGACAGACGGGAGGACAGACGTCAGTCAGCAGAGACAACAGACAACAGGAATTCACCCTTAGTGTTGTAAGTTTTGCTTCGGCTCGTGTGGTGAATGATTTCTGGTTTTTGCATGAATGATGAGACTCTGTTTCTGTTTGTGATCTTACTCTGTCTCTGGCGTTGACGTCGGCGCCACAGTGGATGAGATGCTCGGCGCAGTCGCAGTGTCCCGTCCTCACCGCCACGTGGAGAGGAGTGCTGCGCAGCTGCAGGGAGGAGCAAAGGTGGGTTACACCTGCACCGGTCACCACCAGGTGGTGCCAGAGGGGACGTGTCTCCAGTCTGAGGACCGACCTTGTCTCTCAGACTGAAGACACCTTCACCGGTCACCACCAGGTGGTGCCAGAGGACGTGTCTCCAGTCTGTCTCTCAGACTCTCCAGAAGAAGGTCTCGACGGTCCACACGTCTCCAGTCTGAGGACCGACTCACTGAAGACACCTCCACCGGTCACCCCAGGCGGTGCCAGAGGGGACGTGTCTCCAGTCTGAGGACCGACCTCGTCTCTCAGACTGAAGACACCTCCACCGGTCACCACCAGGCGGTGCCAGAGGGGACGTGTCTCCAGTCTGAGGACCGACCTCGTCTCTCAGACTGAAGACACCTCCACCGGTCACCACCAGGTGGTGCCAGAGGGGACGTGTCTCCAGTCTGAGGACCGACCTCGTCTCTCAGACTGAAGACACCTCCACCGGTCACCACCAGGTGGTGCCAGAGGGGACGTGTCTCCAGTCTGAGGACCGACCTCGTCTCTCAGACTGAAGACACCTCCACCGGTCACCACCAGGTGGTGCCAGAGGGGACGTGTCTCCAGTCTGAGGACCGACCTCGTCTCTCAGACTGAAGACACCTCCACCGGTCACCACCAGGTGGTGCCAGAGGGGACGTGTCTCCAGTCTGAGGACCGACCTCGTCTCTCAGACTGAAGACACCTCCACCGGTCACCACCAGGTGGTGCCAGAGGGGACGTGTCTCCAGTCTGAGGACCAACCTTGTCTCTCAGACTGAAGACACCTTCACCAGTCACCACCAGGTGGTGCCAGAGGGGACGTGTCTCCAGTCTGAGGACCAACCTTGTCTCTCAGACTGAAGACACCTTCACCAGTCACCACCAGGTGGTGCCAGAGGGGACGTGTCTCCAGTCTGAGGACCGACCTTGTCTCTCAGACTGAAGACACCTCCACCGGTCACCACCAGGTGGTGCCAGAGGGGACGTGTCTCCAGTCTGAGGACCGACCTTGTCTCTCAGACTGAAGACACCTCCACCGGTCACCACCAGGTGGTGCCAGAGGGGACGTGTCTCCAGTCTGAGGACCGACCTTGTCTCTCAGACTGAAGACACCTCCACCGGTCACCACCAGGTGGTGCCAGAGGGGACGTGTCTCCAGTCTGAGGACCGACCTTGTCTCTCAGACTGAAGACACCTTCACCGGTCACCACCAGGTGGTGCCAGAGGGGACGTGTCTCCAGTCTGAGGACCGACCTTGTCTCTCAGACTGAAGACACCTCCACCGGTCACCACCAGGTGGTGCCAGAGGGGACGTGTCTCCAGTCTGAGGACCGACCTTGTCTCTCAGACTGGAAGACACCTCCACCGGTCACCACCAGGTGGTGCCAGAGGGGACGTGTCTCCAGTCTGAGGACCGACCTTGTCTCTCAGACTGAAGACACCTTCACCGGTCACCACCAGGTGGTGCCAGAGGGGACGTGTCTCCAGTCTGAGGACCGACCTTGTCTCTCAGACTGAAGACACCTCCACCGGTCACCACCAGGTGGTGCCAGAGGGGACGTGTCTCCAGTCTGAGGACCGACCTTGTCTCTCAGACTGAAGACACCTCCACCGGTCACCACCAGGTGGTGCCAGAGGGGACGTGTCTCCAGTCTGAGGACCAACCTTGTCTCTGCAGGTGAACTTGGCTCCCTGGTCCAGGAGGAGCCGCAGGGCGTCCAGACTTCCTCCTCTGCAGGCCCAGTGGACGGCGGTGGCCTCCAGCTGAAGGACAAACACGCTTCAGCGTTAAACTTACGTTCACCAGTCTGTTGGTTTACCTGCACAGGTTGTGACACCTTTCAGCCTCTCACCTTGTCTTTTTTCTCGATGGCTGCTCCGCCCTCCAGGAGTCTCTTCACCACGTCCACGTGTCCTCTGAAGGAGGCTTTATGCAGCGCTGTCCTCTGGAACTGAGATCACAGCAGACGGTGATGAGCTCCTGAGTAACACGCCGCCATCGCTGCACCTGAACGCCTCATTGAACCAAAGTTCTGGCTGTGCGACTCACGTTGTCAGGTGCGTCGGGGTCTCCTCCGTCGCTCAGGTACTTCTCCACCACCGGCAGCTTGTTCTCCTCGGCTGCAGTCAGAAACGTCTGCTGGTCCACCGTCTCCGGCTGGACGGGTCAAACACAAACGTCTCAGATTAAGGCGTGGGACGCTGGAGGCTTCTAGAAACCAGCGTTCCTGTCTGAGCCTTACCACCTGCTCGGGCTCCGCCTCTTTTTTCTTGTGGACGGGAGTCTTCCTCTCCCTCCTCCTCTTCCTCAGCTGCAGGATGTTGAACAGGTCGTCCACCGTCTCCAGCTTCAGTCTCCCGCTTCTGTCAGTCTGACAAGGTGAGGACACTTTGATTCTTATTTCACAGGTAGATTTGTTTTAAACTGAAACACCTGAAGCTTTTCCTTCAGAGCTTGTATATTCAGGACAGAGCAGACATGTGACCGGTGGTCCTGAACGGACCCTTAACTGTCCTGAACGGACCCTTAACTGTCCTAAACGGACCCTTAACTGTCCTGAACGGACCCCCAGCTGTCCTGAACGCACCCTTAACTGTCCTGAACGGACCCTTAACTGTCCTGAACGGACCCTTAACTGTCCTGAACGGACCCCCAGCTGTCCTGAACGGACCCCCAGCTGTCCTGAACGGACCCTTAACTGTCCTGAATGGACCCTTAACTGTCCTGAACGGACCCTAACTGTCCTGAACGGACCCCCCGCTGTCCTGAACGGACCCTTAACTGTCCTGAACGGACCCTAACTGTCCTGAACGGACCCTTAACTGTCCTGAACGGACCCTTAACTGTCCTGAACGGACCCTTAACTGTCCTGAACGGACCCCCAGCTGTCCTGAACGGACCCCCAGCTGTCCTAAACGGACCTTTAACTGTCCTAAATGGACCCCCGGCTGTCCTAAACGGACCCTTAACTGTCCTGAACGGACCCCCAGCTGTCCTGAACGGACCCTTAACTGTCCTAAATGGACCCTTAACTGTCCTGAACGGACCCTTAACTGTCCTGAACGGACCCTTAACTGTCCTGAACCGACCCTAACCCTGTCCTGAACGGACCCTTAACTGTCCTGAACGGACCCTTAACTGTCCTGAACGGACCCTTAACTGTCCTGAATGGACCCTTAACTGTCCAGAACAGACCCTTAACTGTCCTGAATGGACCCTCGGCCGTCCTTTCTGACTGAAGAATCACTACATGGAGACATTCTCATAGACGGTTAAGCAAACTCTTAAAAGGAAAATATCTCTTCATTTTGAACCAGATTGTTGTCTTAACTGATTAAAGCTGCAATAACCGTAAACACCTCCAGGTGGCAGCAACCAAAAACAGAAAACCCTCCACTGACTTCTGCATCCAGAAGTTTTACTGTCACAGAAGAGATAAATGAATTAAAAGCAGAGAAGTGAAGTCAGAGAGCTCCAGGATCATCTGATACTTTACCGCAGCTGCTGCGACTCTAATAGACCTTTATTATATTTACCAGCTGGTCTATTTATGACATCATTATTAATAAATCTGCCACCGTGGTTCCCGCTGCTCCACTGCTCATTTCATTTAGATGAGACTGGAGATGATTTAATGATGATGACTGACAACTGATTTGATATTAAATTCATCTTAAAACCCATAGACCCATAGGTTTTATATTTTAGATCAAGAACAGGAAGAAAACCTTCACTGTGGTGCGTCACAGGTAGATTTTCAGTTCAGTGGTTGTCGCTTCTCTGATAAAACATTTCCATACATCCAAGGTTCTTACGTTGAGCGCCACCACGCTGACCTCCTCCGGCTCCGCCTCCTCTGACACGCCTCCCTGCCAGCTGCGACCTGTGGCCATCCTGCTTCTCCTGATTGACGGCGGCCTCATACACGCCCCCCTGGAAGTCCTCGGCTTCGTTGCACTCTGACCTCTTACCGCTCACCTGTCGGAGGGAGAAGAGAAGGTGTGAGCTGTGAGCTGTGGTCCGGATCAGGACTCAGGATCCGGAACCAGGGTCCAAGGAAACATGTCCAGGGTCCAAGGAAACATGTCCAGGGTCCAAGGAAACATGTCCAGGGTCCAAGGAAACATGTCCAGACCTTTATTCAGGGTCTGAGGGTCCTAAAGCCTAAATTAAATGTTTCTTCAGGTCACAAACATGGATGTGGCTGAGAAGCAGGTTGAGTCTAGTCCCTGAGTCTAGTCCCCGAGTCCCTGAGTCTAGTTCCTGAGTCTAGTCCTTGAGTCCCTGAGTCTAGTCCCTGAGTCCCTGAGTCTAGTCCCTGAGTCCCTGAGTCCCTGAGTCTAGTCCCTGAGTCTAGTCCCTTAGTCTAGTCCCTGAGTCCCTGAGTCCCTGAGTCTAGTCCCTGAGTCCCTGAGTCTAGTCCCTGAGTCCCTGAGTCTAGTCTAGTCCCTGAGTCCCTGAGTCCCTGAGTCCCTGAGTCCCTGAGTCTAGTCCCTGAGTCCCTGAGTCTAGTCTATGAGTCCCTGAGTCTAGTCCATGAGTCCCTGAGTCTAGTCCCTGAGTCCCTGAGTCCCTGAGTCTAGTCCTGAGTCCCTGAGTCCCTAGTCCCTGAGTCCCTATGAGTCCCTGAGTCTAGTCCCTGAGTCCCTGAGTCCCTGAGTCCCTGAGTCCCTGAGTCTAGTCTATGAGTCCTGAGTCTAGTCCCTGAGTCCCTGAGTCTAGTCCCTGAGTCCCTGAGTCCCTGAGTCCCTGAGTCCCTGAGTCCCTGAGTCCTGAGTCCCTGAGTCCCTGAGTCTAGTCCCTGAGTCCCTGAGTCTAGTCCCTGAGTCCCTGAGTCCCTGAGTCCCTGAGTCCCTGAGTCCCTGAGTCTAGTCCCTGAGTCCCTGAGTCTAGTCCCTGAGTCCCTGAGTCTAGTCTAGTCCTGAGTCTAGTCCCTGTCTAGTCCCTGAGTCCCTGAGTCTAGTCTGAGTCCCTGAGTCTAGTCCTGAGTCCCTGAGTCCCTGAGTCCCTGAGTCCCTGAGTCCCTGAGTCCAGTCCCTGAGTCCCTGAGTCTAGTCCCTGATGAGTCCCTGAGTCTAGTCCCTGAGTCCCTGAGTCCCTGAGTCTAGTCCCTGAGTCCCTGACTCTAGCCCCTGAGTCTAGTCCCTGACTCTAGTCCCTGAGTCTAGTCCCTGAGTCTAGTCCCTGAGTCTAGTCCCTGAGTCCTGAGTCCCTGAGTCCCTGAGTCTAGTCCCTGAGTCTAGTCCCCGAGTCTCTGAGTCTAGTCCCTGAGTCCCTGAGTCTAGTCCCTGAGTCTAGTCCCTGAGTCTAGTCCCTGAGTCTAGTCCATGAGTCTAGTCCTTGAGTCTAGTCCATGAGTCTAGTGCCTGAGTCTAGTCCCTGAGTCTAGTCCATGAGTCTAGTCCATGAGTCTAGTCCCTGAGTCTAGTCCCTGAGTCCCTGAGTCCCTGAGTCTAGTCTGAGTCTAGCCTGAGTCTAGTCCCTGAGTCTAGTCCATGAGTCTAGTCCATGAGTCTAGTCCCTGAGTCTAGTCCCTGAGTCTAGTCCATGAGTCTAGTCCATGAGTCTAGTCCATGAGTCTAGTCCCTGAGTCTAGTCCATGAGTCTAGAAGACATTTCTGAGCGATCCAAACACTATTGTAGGAAACATGATGTTTCCATCTGGAAGGTTCTTGGCCCCCCGTCAGTCTAAACTGTCTTTTATCTGACAGGAGTCTCTTCATGTCCTGAACGTGGACAGAACGAGTCACAGCTGGACTGGCGTCTACAGTTCAAACCTCCGTCTGCTCAGCTGTCACTCACCAGCTCTTCAACGGTGTGCAGTCCCATTGTGTCCGGTTACGAGGTTACTGGTCCGGTTACGAGGTTACTGGTCCGGTTACGGGTCCGGTTACGAGGTTACTGGTCCGGTTACGAGGTTACTGGTCCGGTTACGAGGTTACTGGTCAGGCACCTGGAGTCAGATTTTAGTCCACTGGTCTCCGGCAGCGATGGTCCGGGTCCGTCTGGTCTGCCGGTGCAGCTGCAGCCTTTTATATCCCCCATGAACCTCTGCAGTCCCGTCACTGAAGTCAGATCCCATTACAGCCCCCATGTGCTCATGTGGCACGCTGCCAGGGCTCCGCCCCCCAGCCCCCCCTCCCAGCCCCTCCCAGCCCCTCCCATCCCCAGCTCTGCCCAGTTTGGGCATTGGAGCAGGACGAAGATGGAGGAGGAGAAGATGCAGCACTCTGGTGATGCTCTGTGGTGTCGTTACTCCAGATCATAGGGTACCAGACTCTTACTGAGTGACTTTTATTATGTTTTTAAATGAAACGAAAGGATTAAAAGAACAGGAAGTAACGTCTGATCACATCTGAGTTCAGAAACGTCTTTGGTGAACAGAGACAACCAGTTTCATCTGAGAGGACACGAGCGTTCAGTTCTTATTCAGCTTTAATATTTTTATATTTATGTCTGGCACCTGGGATTTAAACCTGTCAGTCTGGAATCTTTAATCTTCATTTTATCCAAGTGACAATAAAGCTAAAGACATCAACAAATAACACACAATAGATACTTTTTTCCAGTTTTAAGTGCATTTTAATAAAGTTGGGAAAATTACATAAACAAACACAAAACCTGCTGCATTTTTTTAAAGAGAAAAACCAACTTGTATCCTTTGAAGGGTGAAACGCTGAGTGACGTGTCGCTGCCAGAGACAATCTTTGATTGACAGGACCGGCGGGAGGATCAGTGATGTCACCGGGAGGATCAGTGATGTCACCGGGAGGAGACGAGTTTCTGAGGTTCAGGAATAAATAGTCTCACTTCCAAACATCTTCTATGTCATCGTTCACATACAGGCGTCGTTAGTGGACAGACAGACGCTGCACCGTCCTCATCGTCTCCCAGCAATGCACGGGGGGGGGGTGGGGGGGGGGCGCTGACAGGGACCGATGACACCTCATGTCTGATGGCATGAGTTCATCGTTCAGGTGTCTGGGATCAGAGTCATCACTGTCAGAGATGACGGGGGGGGGGGGGGGGGGGGGGTGGGGGGGGGGGCAGAGAAGCTGCTCAGTTACTGGTTTAAAACTCAACTTTAATGGTATCCTGATTTCTTTTCAGCTATTATTTTTAGATTTGCAGATGCGCTGCCCCCCCCCCCCCCCCCCCCCACATTGACGAGAAACTGAGTAAGACGTTCACGCTGATTCAGTTTACCTGAGAAGGTGGGTGGAGACGGAGAAGCTGGTGGTGACATCACAGAGCTCATCAATGAGTCTGAACAGACAGCAGGAAGTCTGATGTCACTAATGAGCACCTGAGAGACACGAGACACCTGGCAGCCATGACTTTATGAACATTTTAGAGACACGGTTGTATGAATAGGCTGTGTAACTATGGTTACAGGCTGCTTCACATAATCCTGATTAACTAATTCAGGATTCAGGCTACGAACACAGCAAAGACCCTCATACATACATCAGGAGACCCCGAAGGTCTGGATACGTCAGGAGATCCCGAAGGACTGGATACGTCAGGAGACCCCGAAGGTGTGGATACGCCAGGAACCCCGAAGGTGTGGATACGTCAGGAGACCCCGAAGGTGTGGATACGTCAGGAGACCCCGAATGGATACGTCAGGAGACCCCGAAGGTGTGGATACGTCAGGAGACCCCGAAGGACTGGATACGTCAGGAGACCCCGAAGGTGTGGATACGTGTGATGGATACGTCAGGAGACCCCGAAGGACTGATAGTCAGGAGACCCGAGGATTCAGAGACCCCGAAGGTGTGGATACGTCAGGAGACCCCGAAGGTGGATACTGGAAGGTGGATACGTCAGGAGACCCCGAGGAGATACGTCAGGAGACCCCGAAGGACTGATACGTCAGGAGACCCCGAAGGACTAGATACGTCAGGAGACCCCGAAGGACTAGATACGTCAGGAGACCCCGAAGGACTGGATACGTCAGGAGACCCCGAAGGTCTGGACGTCCTTCACACGTCCACGTTCCTCAAGAGTTTTCTAATTCCTGAAATTCCAGATGAGACAAGAAGACGTCTCAGTGGAGGTAACGGTGACGCCAGCAGGGCGGTCTTTGGGGACTTCATTCAGTCCAGGTCCTCAGGGTCCACTGTCCTCCGTGTCTCACATGTTTCTCTGCTCAGTCACACCTGACTGGACGGCCACCAGGCTGGTCTTCAAGGTCTCCACAAGTCTGTCCATGACCTGCTAATTAGAGCCAGGTGTGTTTGAGCAGGGAGACATCAAAAACATGGGGGGGCCCTGGTGGCCCTGGGGGCCCCTGGGAGCCCCTGGGAACCCCTGGGGGGCCTGGGGGCCATGGAAGGCCCTGGGAGCCCCTGGGTGGCCTGGGGGCCCTGGGAACCACTGGGGGCTCCTGGGGGCTCCTGGGTGACCTGGGAGCCCTGGGAGCCCCTGGGAGCCCGTGGGAACCCCTGGGGGCCCGGGGGCCATTGAAGGCCCTGGGGGGTCCTGGGACCCCTGGGGGCCCCTGGGAGCCCTGGGGAGCCTGGGGGCCCTGGGAGCCCCTGGGGGCTCCTGGGACCCCTGAGAGCCCCTGGGAGCCCCTGGAGGGTCTCGATCTTCTCCGAATGTCTTTCTTCATTGATAAAGTGTCAGAACAGATGTTACTCATCCATGTTGTGTGCTTCTTATCTTATTGCTTCTTGTGATTTATATATATGTATAAAATAGAAACTAAAATAGAAATAGAAGAATTAGAAAAGTGAGCAGTGAAATGCTAAATGCAGTTTAGGATGAAGGATTAGAGCAGATCATCATTCCTGTTTTGGCAGCACGTTATTTTCAATCCTTCTGTTCATCTGAAACTGGAATCCTGGATCTATTTTTGAAGCTGACCTTGTGATTGAAATACTGTACATGGTAAACAGGCCGAGCGGTTCTGGACGGGACCTGGCGGTTAATAGATCACTTCATCTTGCACAGGTGTGTGAAGGGCAGCAGAAGAAGGAGCGGACTGGCGTCCTCTGCTCACCTGACCGCGTGACGGACATGTCTGAGTGATGAGGTCACCGGACGAGGCTGCAGCACCTGTTATCACAGAGAGTCATGTGACACGCTGCTCTGTTTGAAACTTAACGACTGTAAGTAAGAACCTGAACTCATCCCACGGCCCGCTCAGTCCAGGGGATTTCCCTCCGTTTCCTCCTCTGTCTCTGATTACAGGTGTGGGCCAGGTGTGCCAGGTGGGCTCCAACTACGTTTGATCAGCGCTGCTGCTCAGACCCTAACCCTCTGACCTGCTGGAAGATCACCTCTGACCCGATCTCAGGCCCGTCTGGTGCTGCTCACCTTCATCATGTCTGGACCTCCAGCTGTGTTTCAGCCTCTCAGATCCGTCGGGGAGATTCATGAAATCACCTGAAATCCTGAAAACAAACTGACCTGCGTCTCTTCGTGTCTCTTTTCTGGTCCAAGCACAGCACCTGAAAATGTTCCCATACGCCAACACGGTCCAGAAAATGTTCCCAGTACACCAACACGGTCCAGAAAATGTCCCCCATACGCCAACATGGTCCAGAAAATGTTCCCCGTACGCCAACACGGTCCTGAAAATGTTCCCCGTACACCAACACGGTCCAGAAAATGTTCCCCATACGCCAACATGGTCCAGAAAATGTTCCCCGTACACCAACACGGTCCGGAAAATGTTCTCCGTACGCCAACACGGTCCAGAAAATGTTCTCCGTACGCCAACACGGTCCAGAAAATGTTCCCCGTACGCCAACACGGTCCTGAAAATGTTCCCCGTACACCAACACGTTCCTGAAAATATTCCCCGTACACCAACACGGTCCAGAAAATGTTCCCCGTATGCCAACACGGTCCAGAAATGTTTCCCTGCCAACACGGTCCAGAAAATGTCCCCGTACACCAACACAGGTCCAAAAAAATGTTCTCCGTACAGCAACACGGTTCAGAAAATGTTCCCCGTACGCCAACACGGTCCAGAAAATGTTCTCCGTACGCCAACACGGTCCAAAAATTTCCCCGTACGCAAACACGGTCCGAAAATGTTCCGTACACCAACACGTTCCAGAAAATGTTCCCCGTACACCAACACGGTCCAGAAATGTTCTGTACTCCAACAGTCGAAAATGTTCCCCTCCAACACGTCCAGAAAATGTTCCCCCGCAACACGGTCCTGAAAATGTTCCCCGTAGCCAACACGGTCCAGAAAATGTTTCCCCACCAACACGTCCAGAAATATTATCCCACAGTTCAGAAAATGTTCCCATACGCCAACACGGTCCAGAAAATGTTCCCCGTACCCAACACGGTCCAGAAAATGTTCCCCGTACGCCAACACGGTCCAGAAAATGTTCCCCGTACGTCAACACGTCCAAAAATGTTCTCCGTACTCCAACACGGTCCAGAAAATGTTGCCCGTACTTCAACACGGTCCAAAATGTTCTCCGTACGCCAACACGGTCCCAGAAATGTTCTCCGTATACCAACACGGTCCAGAAAATGTTCTCCGTACTCCAACACGGTCCATGTTCCGTACGCCAACACGGTCCAGAAAATGTTCCCCGTACGCCAACACGGTCCTGAAAATGTTCCCCTTACGCCAACACGGCCCTGAAAATGTTCCCCGTACGCCAACACGGTCCTGAAAACGTTCACCCTACACCAACACGTTCCTGAAAATATTCTCCGTACACCAACACGGTCCAGAAAATGTTCTCCGTACTCCAACACGGTCCAGAAATGTTCCCCGTATGCCAACACGGTCTAGAAATGTTCTCCGTACACCAACACGGTTCAAAAAATGTTCCCCGTACTCCAACACGGCCCAGAAAATGTCCCCGTACCCAACATGGTCCAAAAATGTTCCCGTACCAATACGGTCCAAATATTCCCCGTACACCAACACGGTCCAGAAAATGTTCTCTGTACTCCAACACGGTTCAGAAAATGTTCTCCGTACTCCAACACGTCCAGAAATGTTCACCGTATGCCAACACGGTCTAGAAAATGTTCCCCGTACGCCAACATGGTCCAGAAAATGTTCACCGTACGCCAACATAGTCCAGAAAATGTTCCCCATATGTGAACACGGTCCTGGAAATGTTCTCCGTACGCCAACACGGTCCTGAAATTGTTCCCTGTACGCCAACATAGTCCAGAAAATGTTCCCCGTACGCCAACACGGTCCTGAAAATGTTCACCGTACACCAACACGTTCCTGAAAATATTCCCCGTACACCAACACGGTCCAGAAAATGTTCTCTGTACTCCAACACGGTTCAGAAAATGTTCCCCGTATGCCAACACGGTCCAGAAAATGTTCCCCGTACGCCAACACGGTCCTGAAAATGTTCCCCATACACCAACACGGTCCAGAAAATATTCTCTGTACTCCAACACGGTTCAGAAAATGTTCCCCATACGCCAACACGGTCCAGAAAATGTTCCCCGTACACCAACACGGTCCAAAAAAATGTTCTCCGTACGCCAACACGGTCCAGAAAATGTTCCCCGTACGTCAACACGGTCCAGAAAATGTTCTCCGTACTCCAACACGGTCCAGAAAATGTTGCCCGTACTTCAACACGGTCCAGAAAATGTTCTCCGTACGCCAACACGGTCCAGAAAATGTTCTCCGTATACCAACACGGTCCAGAAAATGTTCTCCGTACTCCAACACGGTCCTGAAAATGTTCTCCGTACGCCAACACGGTCCAGAAAATGTTCCCCGTACGCCAACACGGTCCTGAAAATGTTCCCTTTACGCCAACACGGCCCTGAAAATGTTCCCCGTACGCCAACACGGTCCTGAAAACGTTCACCCTACACCAACACGTTCCTGAAAATATTCCCCGTACACCAACACGGTCCAGAAAATGTTCTCCGTACTCCAACACGGTCCAGAAAATGTTCCCCGTATGCCAACACGGTCTAGAAAATGTTCTCCGTACACCAACACGGTTCAAAAAATGTTCCCCGTACTCCAACACGGCCCAGAAAATGTTCCCCGTACGCCAACATGGTCCAGAAAATGTTCCCCGTACGCCAATACGGTCCAGAAAATATTCCCCGTACACCAACACGGTCCAGAAAATGTTCTCTGTACTCCAACACGGTTCAGAAAATGTTCTCCGTACTCCAACACGGTCCAGAAAATGTTCACCGTATGCCAACACGGTCTAGAAAATGTTCCCCGTACGCCAACATGGTCCAGAAAATGTTCACCGTACGCCAACATAGTCCAGAAAATGTTCCCCATATGTGAACACGGTCCTGGAAATGTTCTCCGTACGCCAACACGGTCCTGAAATTGTTCCCTGTACGCCAACATAGTCCAGAAAATGTTCTCCGTACTCCAACACGGTCCTGAAAATGTTCCCCGTATGTGAACACCGTCCTGAAAATGTTCGCTGTACGCCAACACGGTCCAGAAAATGTTCCCCGTATGTGAACACGGTCCTGAAAATGTTCTCCGTATGTGAACACGGTCCTGAAAATGTTCCCCGTATATGAACACGGTCCTGAAAATGTTCCCTGTATGTGAACACGGTCCAGAAAATGTTCTCCGTACGCCAACACGGTCCAGAAAATGTTCTCCGTACTCCAACACGGTCCAGAAAATGTTCCCCGTATGTGAACACGGTCCTGAAAATGTTCTCCGTATGTGAACATGGTCCTGAAAATGTTCGCCGTACGCCAACACAGTCTAGAGCCGAGTCCAGAGTTTTCCTAATGCATTTCTGCTAATTACACCTCGTTATGTCCAGCTGCTGTCTTTGCTGATTAAAAACAACAATGCTTTTTATTTGCTGGTGAAAATGTGCGTTTCTCTTTGCGTACAGAGCCCAGGGGCTACATCCGGATCGCTCGTCTAACGCTACGTTCACCTGTATACGTGACAAGCATCATCTCCAGCTCCAGCGCCAGCCAGTCCACTGGCAGCCACACAGCTGGAGTTAGCCAATGAAATCGTACACAGAGGCGGGACTGATTCACTTCAAAGCAGCGAGGCGGAATAAATGTGATTGATCGGTTCTGGTATGACGGAGAGACACCTGCAGTTCCTCAGCTGACCACCAGGGCCCGACTCTGCAGCAGAAACAAACTTATTCACAGCTCAGAACCAGAAGCTGGATTTTTAGCTTTTTTATGTCCCACTTCAGGTAAAATGATATCAAGCCACCAAAGCAACGCTGTAACATTTTCTAAATGTCATGAGCACCCTGAAGACACATTTTTAGATCATGCAGAAAGAAAACTGAATCGGCTGAGTAATCTTAGATTACATTTCAAGGTTTCTCTGCCAGAACTTTGATTCACTCTGCATGATAATGGTGCTGGTATCATATGAAATAATTGGATCTGGAGTGAAACAGCTGTGGCGGCGGGACCAGAGACCACGGAGACCACGGAGGAAC